>JAAGEH010002534.1:5710811-5930891 GCA_011751065.1 Lasiurus cinereus
CCCCCAAACTACAATGGATTTGATAGTGGGTAGGAGATGAGTAAGTATATACTTTAACGCAGGTTACTTCTAGAAGCAAAAAGCTGTGCTTTCAAAGGAGCTATCCAATAATGAAATAAAAATACCTAAGGGGCATCAAGAGCTCTTTTTGAACCCTCTCAGGGTTGCAACAACCTTGCAATGACAACACTTATGATCATTTCCAGTTTCCAGTAGGAAAATGGGTACAGGCTGGTTCCATGACCATCCCATGAACACTCAGCTGACACATGGAGAAAGCAAGATTTAAATGCAAGTTCTGTCAAACACCAATCGTCTTTCCACACTTTGATGCTGCTTCTGGATCACTGGAGACACTGAGGTCTGGCAGTCTGGAAGATCTTGTTAGCTATTTAACATTTTTTGGAAGCTAGCTGAACTAGCCGACTTTAAAAGTTGCTTCCACTTTCAGGAGCCCATGATTCTATCATACACCTGGCTCACAGATATATAATAGCCATAGGAATCCAGGTATCACTCCTCTTGCATAACTTTTTATGCCACTTTCATTTAAAAATAAGTCCACATCCTAACAACATGCAAATATATACAGTATATATATATATATATATATATATATAGATATAGATATAGAGATATATATATATACAGTATATATATACAGTATATATATATACATGTATATACATAGATATGCATGTATATATATACATGTATATGTATATGCATATGCATATTTACACATATTATGTGTGTATATATATATATACATATGTCACACTGAAAAAAAATCAATATTAGCTCTACCTACTTTTGCAAAAAAACAAAAATGAAAATACAGTCTACGATGACAGACAGCTAATCAATCATTCCCTATTCTGCACTCCACAGCATGTTGCATCTTGTGCTATTAAAATAATTACAACTTATATTGTGATTTTCTTTCATCTCCCATGCTGGACAGTGATCTTTAAGAAGTGATTATTTTATTTTAAGCTCCAAGAAGATAGTACAGAGCCGGGCAAAAAGTGGGAGGTAAAACTATGATGCATTCATGAACAGGATGGAAGGATAAGTGGCACATAAATGAAGGAAATAATATTTTTAACAGCCATTTAATACTCCAAATTAGGATATGTAATCCATTTACCAGCTGAAATATTACAGTTGTATCAGACTTGAGGGGAGCAGTATAGAAAATTGAGTGATACTTGTAAGAGGCACGGGATATGGATTTTTTAAAATTTTATCTTTACTATGAATTTAAAAACTGACATCAAAGTTCACTTTCAAAAAAGCTCCGGAAATAAAGACTTTTTTCTAGATACAGTACCACCCAAAGGCAAAGTGAAAACTTTAGTCAATTCACTGAATTATTTTTTAAAGATCACTTCTTTAGAAACTTCTATTAAAGGTAGCCAATTGTATCCTAAATAAAAAATAAATCGTGGAATTTCAGGCATGGCCCCTGGGAGATGTTTAAGAAAAGAAGATTTCATGGGGTACTTTGAAATTTCACCAGAGGTGCTTACTTATACATTTTAAGACCTATTCAATCTACAGATCTGGCTAGCACAAGTGTATTCTCTAATCTTCGGTCTCGGCCTTTCCCCCTCCCTCGCCCCCATCAAGATGCACATGGCATAACATTCACTTGCACACAACACTAGCATGTTTGAATCCAGATTCTAATAAGCTATTCTTAAAAATGCTCACGGAAATAAGGCAAACGTTGACACATATTACAAGAATATATAATTACACCATGATTAAAGCATATCAATAAGACGAGAAAGGAAAGTTATGCAAAATGCACACCCTGACAGCTGCTGCTTCATTCCTTTCTCTCCTGCATGAGAACACACATCAGAATGTAAGTGAAGAGCAAAATTTGGGAGATGACCGTGAATCCATCCCAATTCATACATAGATATCCATAATTAAAGCCCAGTGACCAAATTGCAGAATGATCAGAATGACCGGTCACTATGATGCTGATCGCTATGATGCACACTGACCACCAGAGGGCAGACTCTCAATGCTGCCCCCTGGTGGTCATTGCATTACCACTGTGGGAGTACTGCTTGGCTCCCTAGGCTGAGAGGTGCTCCCACAGCAGGCAGATCCCTGCAGGCCAAGCCCCCCACCAGCACAGGAATCCCATGCAATGGGTCTCTAGTTTTAAAATAAGTCATTTGCAAACTTCTGTGCCTTATCAGTATCTGTTAATGTCTCACAGCTGAGTGTAACACAGAAATGTGTTGTGACACCACAGTTGGAAGCCACTGACCTCTTTTAGGCCTCAGTGAAACATAAGCTTGTTATCAAATTACAATTGAACTCACTGGGTTAGCCAAATTCAATGGCCTTAGGAGCTGTTTATCAACAACTTTCAAAGACTGGGTGCCAGAAGTAAGAGCAGGCAAGAGAGGCAGGTTCAGCTCTGGTCAAGAGGGGTACTGAGCTGCCTTCATGGTGTGATTAGAAAAGTAAACAAAGGAACTGGTCAGTCCTCCATTACCCCATTAACACCACAATAGTTCAAGTTATCATGCTATCTTTATTACTTCCCTGCATTACAAATAAAAGCAAGCAAAATGAAAGCCAACAGCCTCTAGAAAATCACTGTTAAAAATGTATCTGCTATCCCAGTCTTCTGGAAGGTTCCTACTTATAGAACAGATGAAGTATTTGACACCTAAAAGCTACAGAGGAACTGGAGAAAACACAACTGAATGGAATTTCATTGGGAAGGGCACACAGAGGAAAGGTATGGCATGAGGACAGTGGCACTCCTCCAACCAAGAGACATCCTGGGAAGAAAGCAAGATTGGGCCCATTAGTGAAGAGCATGCATTCCAGGAAATGTAAAGGCTTGCAGGAGGACACAGAAGGGCAAAGCAAGAGCACCCACAGAAGCACGCAGGTCCAAGGTGCCAAAGGTTCCACAGAAGGAGGCAAGCCAAGATTAAACTTTTCTCCCTTCTTGATTTTCAAGAGACCCTGACAATGTAATATGGTATTAAAGGAAGGCTGCTGGGATGGCAAAGGACCCAGAAACCATGCCATGTGGAGAAGAGCTAGAAGATTTAAAAACATGATAGTTAAGGTTGTTACTATCCAATAAGCTTTCTTGTGGAAAACACAAAGCTCATTTTATGGAACTCTGCAGGGCAATGGGAGGAACAATACATGTGTACATCAGAGCATTGGAAAAAGGTCAAGCATAAGAAAACACTCTGGCAAGCAGAAATGGCCAGGATGAAGCAGGAAGTCTTAGGAAGCAGGGAATTCTTCCCACTAAATGTGTTCAGGCAGCAGTGGAATTATCATCCATCAGGGAGGAGGGACAGGGGTTCCCTACTGAATATGGCCCCAGCTAGACTTCTGGTGCACCTTCCAATTCTAAGTCTGACTTGTTTGTTTTGCTTAGGCTCAGACAAAAGGTTCTCCCTAATTCAAAATTGCAAAAATGTAGATCTAGATCACATTTAAATCAAAATAAATGAGGATCACTTCTTCTCTCCATTCAGAAGATCCCCATAATCCACACCAGTGCTAAATGTCACTGATTGAAAAAAAAAAAAAATCTCTGACGCATCCCAATAGTGTTTTCTCTTATTCAATTGATAGTGGTGATGGACAACATCTGAGTGTGACACACTGTGAAAGATACTTCTTAATACTGGAAATCCACAGTTAAATTGCCACTCAACCTTTACTTTTTAGGACTGAGTAATCTCTCAGTTGCTGTTGCAATTTTGAACTCCTTTAAGCACTGGGGGTAGGGAGGAGGGGGCAGATCTTTATTTTTTGACATACTCTGAATTTTCCACATCCATGTCTAGAAGTACATGTGGAATGAGACAGAGTGCTGAAATAGAATTTTGATCGTAGGTGAGGGGTACAGAGAGGTTGCTAAATGCAAATTAACATAAGTTGACATTAATAAGATTTTATGTAGGAAACTATTCTTTCCTTAGTCTTCAACTCCCTAAAAGAAAAGTAGGTATTTCTGCTCTAGGAAGACAGATGAAATCCTGGCCCATAAACCAGAGCTTGGAAAGCCCTGGCTGGCCTACTTTAATGGGGGCCATATGAGCAAGTCTGGGCCAATGTAGGTCCAATGATCCTCTGTGAGAATAGGGCTAAAAGCAGGGGCCTCAGCATACTGCCTCCCTGTTGATCTCATCCCAAGGCTGGCTTTTCTCAAAACATTCACCATGTAGACATGCTATCCAGGGCGCTGACTCACAAGCAGCCTGAAATCATGTGATGAGCCTGAAGATTTTTTTGTTTGTGTTACACAGAAACCTATCTGCACCTGCAGTATGTTTTATATCTCTGTTCTGGTTCCTGGATGCATTAACTTTTATTCATTTGAACATTTCTCTAAGTAAGTAATATAATTGTAAAAGTCAATCTGGACCTCTCAGATGCTTATCATAATAGTTACACCCCCCATTCCCCACCCTTTCACCCAACCTGGCGTCATCACAAGTCTTCCAGAGAAAAAAGCATTGCCCACCTTTGACTGACACCCTATAATTGACACTGACCCACTGAAAACCAAGCACTCCCTGGGTAAGCCATTCCTGCTAGGTATGCTGCTGCAGCATGACAAAAGAAACAATTTCAAATAATGAAACACAGCATTTCAAAACTCATGTGAAAAAAGTATTCTATAGGATTGGCACTTACAAATCAAGAAACTCATCAGATGTTTGTGATCTGCCCATGATTTAAATTACACAAAATTTCAAAATAGAAAAGAACTCAATAATTGAGAAATTTAAATCCCTCTAATTCTTGCATCTGGTATTTCATTCATTTAACAACCATCTATCAAGTGCCTATTCTACAGCCCTGGTCCAGTGGGTCAGTTGGTTGAAGCGTCATCCCATACATCAAAAGGTTTTTTTGGTTGGATCTCCAATAAACAATTGATATTTCTCTCACATTGATGTTTTATTCTCCACCACTCCCCCTCCCCCACCGCCCTTCCTCTCTCTCTAAAAGTAATAAAACATACCCACCCAAGAATTTTCAAAAAAATGCCTATTCTTCAGTGCTAAAGATAAATGGAACCAGGCCCCACACTTCTGAACACTCCACTTCCTAGGGGTAAGGGGCCGGACAGAAAGGTAAACAAAGAGTCAAAGCAACATGCTCTATTCAGGGTGTCTGCTGTAAGAATGAAGAAACTGAGTCCCTTTACTCCAATAGAAGGTATCAAGAGATATGAGTCCCAGAGGAGGTGACATTTGAACAACTTGAATAATGAGAATTAAATAATGAAAACTGTTATCATGCAAATAATCAGACCGACACAGAGTAGGTATCTGTGTACTTTAATTTATTAGCATTAAATATGCATAACAGACCAACAATGTCAGGTTTAACTTACACGTGTGTGTGCGCGCGCACACACACACACACACACACACACCTCTTGCACAAAACCACTTGTGATTCTTTTGTTTGTAAAAAGCAAAAGTAAGAAGGATAACACAAACTTGAAGTCCTGACTCACGTTCGGTCATTCTAAGAGAATGTATTGTGCTTTTAATTTGATAAGATGGAAGAGCTTATAAGATGTTTAAAAACAAATATCCAGGGATGGCTTAAAGCCCACTTAGGAGAATATAAGGTGTCAGCAGAATTGGTGCCACTTTTTTTAACTTTCCATAGGCCTATATATCTTCCCGCTGGATAGCATCTAATGACGTTTGGGGGCCAAGAGGTTGTGTTGGAGAAGGTTCATTTCTGGATTACAAAAGCATTACAGAAAATGATAAATTGAGATATAAATAATGGAAGATGGTTTCATTTTTTTAGTTTGTGTGTGTTTTTTTCATGAAATTTGCCAGGTCATTTTCTCTTCAAGTCCAAGCAAGTCTGGAAAATTATTAAAATATATAAATAACCCAATAAATCAAACATTGAGTGATTAACATGTCTTTTTCTGATTATTAAATATTGATCAGCCTAAGGAGAAATACAACAAAACTGAAAGAAGCTTTCAAGTTTCAAGCTAATATAAGTTGAAAAGGATTTAGCCTTTTAAACTCAACTGGCACAAAGCCACTCCAAATGACTAAATAACAAAACTGCTCTCAATCTCATTATGCCATCTTTTTAAGATCTTCTCATCCTCCATTCCCTAACATGGCTGGAGAAGGAAGCAATTACCAACCAGTCACCATATAGAACCATTTACAACAAATGATAACTTATTGTAATATACTCGAAATAAACAAATATTTTTTCTCCTCATATTGCTTAAGAAGGTAGGTGAGAAATTTATAATGCCCAGATCATTCAGTTAGAATTTATTCAGTGCATAATAAGCAAGGCATCGAGCTAGGCACCACTGGTTCAATGACTATACTTCCAAAATGAAAATTTTGAATACACACATCAACAAAAAATGTTATGTAACTTCCAAGTTTATGCAGCAACCTGGGAGACATAGTTTTAGACACTGGCATACTAGAATTTTCAAAACATTCCAATGCTACTAGAGACAACTAAACATTTTTGTAGCTCCTCCCCCAAAAAAGAATAATTGGGATTGTAGAAAGAGACTCTACATATTTTAATTTTAGAGCTGATGGACTTTTTTTTAACTCCATATGAATAAAATTCTGTCTTTGAACATCAAACATCATTCTTCTAGTTTCACAACTGTAGAAAGTAGCTGAAATTAACAACACTGTAAGGTGGTATGTCATTATCTGAAGGCAACTGTTAACATAAATCTCTGATATCCATTTGTTTGTTTTGCTCTTGGCAGGCATGTGCAGAATTTCCAGTTGCAAGAGATAGGAGTAAGTTCATAGAAAGTCAGGTTGACCATATTTTAAAATAGAGTCATAATATATTTTGCTGTGAGGCAAATGCTTGGATTAGGGCAGTGGTTGGCAAACTCATTAGTCAGCAGAGCAGCAAACTTCAGCTCGCACATGTGGCTCACAAGCTGCAGATTGCCGACAACTAGATTAGAGGAATAAAAAGAAGAAAAACACCAAGTTCTATTCCTCTCTATTATTGTATGAATAAGAACCCATCAAATTCCAAAAACATAGCATTTTAATAACTGCTTGCTGCTTCCTCCGTATTTTTTTTAATATCTAAGACTTCAGCCACCTGAGTGTACATTTATAAAATGGATTTGAGCTCCCAGGAATAGGTCTAAATCCTCCAATCAATAGTCCACCTATTTAAAACATTATTCAGAATACCTCACCATGGAGGAATATGAAATGTTTTATTTGACTTCATATATGAAATATAATTGAAGGCTTATCAATTAATACAGCCTGTATGAATATAGCAGATGAAATATTATAGAATAAAATGGGTTAAAAATACTGAAAATGTCAAGACAAAAGACTTTAATTTACAAACTGAAATCTATTTCAGTGTCTATATCATTCCCTCCAGATGAATGTATTTTAAAAAAGAAGTGGTGCCCTAGCCAGGTAGCTCAGTTGGTTAGAACATCATACCAATATGTCAAAGTGATGAGTTTAATCTCTAATCAGGTCACATACAACATGCAACCAATGAATGCATAAATAATTGGGAACATAAGGAAGGGCAACAGATGAAACAAAGCAGTGCACTCAACACATACAGTTTCATTTCTTCCAAATATTTAACTGTCATGTAGCAAAGTTCTACAGCCAGCAGAGAATGTAAGGGCCAGACTAAGGGTTAAAGGCAGAATCAGGCAGGGATCAATGAAGAGAGCTAAAGTTTGAAAAAATGCCTGTGGAGTATTACTACAGAGAAAAACCAGTCTATTGAGTATGTCGGGGGAAGGAAGGAGTATTTTTCTATTTAATACCCTCCATCTTTCACCTTATATTATGCAATTAGAGGCCCGGTACACAAAATTCGTGCTCTTGGGGTGGTCCTTCAGCCCAGCCTGTGTCCTCTTGCAGTGCCAAAGGGGAATGTCCAACTGACAACTTAGGGCCATCAGGCAGACATCCTTAGTACTTCCTTAGAGACTCCTACCACTGAGGCTACATTCACCAGCCATGAGCCCAGCTTCTGGCTAAGCGGCCACTCCCCCTATGGTAGTACACTGACCACTAGGGGGCAGCTCCTGCATTGAGGGTTTGCCTCCTGATGGTCAGTGTGCACCATAGTGACCGTGACCGATCATTCTGCCATTTGGTTGATTTGCATATTAGTCTTTTATTATATAGGATATTTTTTAAATGTAAATGTAAAACAATGGATCACATTATTCTAATTACCAACAAATGTTAATACCAAGATGTTTTCTCTGAATTTTTATTCTTTCATTTTTTCTTTAATCCAAGAAGAATCTAAATGAAACAGCTAGTTTTGCTAAATGAAGTAGCTTTTCCAAGGTAATCTAAATGAATGCTTTTCATCTCTAATGCTGCATCTATTTCCTTTCATTCCTAAGGTTTGGAATACTGATAAGGGTCTCTGAACACACTCAAGAATGTGCTGCAAACCTGAAAAATCAGTTAGTTGAAACTTAAATTCAACCTACTTTTCTAAAGTTGCATTCTGGAAGTACAAGTCAAGAAAATCATACTACTACTCACAAGCAGAGCTTTATTTGTAAATAGCAATTGGTTACACAACAAAAACCAGCTCACTCTAATGAAAGTAACTGTAAACAAATGCTATGGCACACCATGGTAATAATGATCCAAATACTCTTCTTTCTCTATGTAAGCAAATACTTCTCAATGCATTTGGTACAAGGAGATAAAGCTTAAGGAGTACATAAATTTCCTCAAAGATAATCCCTTTCCTGCCTTAAAGAATAAGTTAATCTCAGAGCATGAAGATGAAGTTCTAGCAAAATTCAGAGTGAAGTCATGGTTTTGTGAACTGTCTTATGTAATTTTTATGAATATGAAAAATTGTTTGGTAATGTTCTCCATTCATTATACACGTACTCTGTACTCACCAAGCATCTGTATAATATATTCAAGGGGAACTGCTATTTCATAGTGGACTGATCATCAAAATAGAGTATCAACTCAAATAATTAACCATAAAAATCATACTTATGATAAGATGTAGAGCCCAACATTTGCTAACAGCTTTTAAGCCAATAACATACAGTTTGTAAGAAAGCTAAGAAAAATAGTGGCAGTGTGTCCACCTTAAAAATCAGTATTCACCAATAAAACTTTTTTTCTTTTTAAATAAAATTTCATTCAGCATTTCACATGGAGAGACCTATCAAAACAAATGTAAACTTAATTTTTCTATTTTGTGTTTTTTAACCACATTTGCACTGTAGTTCTATAATAGTATATAGACCAAACTTTGGAACTATGGATTGGTGTACTTATGATGAAAAGCTCCATTTATAATATACAAGGTATCCCTAAAAATGCATACACTCACTTCTGTAGATTCTTTTAAATTCTGAAAATAAACCATATATTAAAAACACTGACGTTACAATCTCAAAATGTGTATCATTTTGGGGGATATTCTGAATATATACTATAACACTGGGGAGAAAAGTAAGGCAAACAGCCACAGAATGGTTGAATGGGCTCTTTCACATTAACTGGTGAAGACAAGAAGCCTGAATCTACGAACAATTATTTTTTGCATTCGTCACTTGATGATAATTTTACATTTACATATAGAATACACACTTTGTGATTTAAAACAGGGAATGTGATCTATGTGTTTGCACATAAGTATTTTTTCAATGCTGACACATTTACTGCTATCATTTGAAGTGCAAGCTTTATATTAATTGTTCAAAACTAGATAATCTTAACAATACACATTGGAGTTACACCTAAACTTCACATCTGAGAGATATTTGTTATTTTCTGATATTTTAGCAAAAGATCTTATTTTCAATGTCAACAGAAAGCCTGAAAACAAACCATAGCTCTTTTTAATGAATTTGAATTGACTGTTTACAGAAAGGATCCATGCCTGCAGAAAGAATAGCTGTGCATCTGTCATCCCATTTCCAGTCATTTTCTTTTCAAGTATTTCCTTCTTATTTTGAAGGGTCTATGAATACTACGTGGAAGCAGGAATGATTTTCATATAACCAAAACAAGGTAAGATTTTATTTTCTTTTTCTTATAAAGGAGACCACAATTTCCCCCCTAAGCAAGAGAACACATACACAAAACTTTCAAAACTGAGCGAATCTGAATGAAGCAATGAACAGTTCTGAAGCCCCACATGAATTCTGATTTAATGGTCTTTAGGCTGCAGGGATACTTCACCTCAGGGCTCATTATGCAAATGAGTTTATTGCCTTCACTCTCCTTGCAAGCTCAGGCCACATAAGAGCCTATCTCTGTTCTACACCTCTAACGCTCCCCCCTCCCTCCCTACCTCTCTCTCATTCTCTCTCTCTCTCTCTCTTCTCCAGCCAGCCTAGTTTCCAATTTCAGAGGCCCGCTCTGCGCCTAGCCCACGCCCAGCTAGCTCTGCTTTGCTCTGCATTGTGACCCCAGGAATGAGGGATACTACTTTCATCCTGGAGGTTCTGCTACGTTGTATCCTCCTTCCAGGTTTCCTAGGACGGCTCCTCCGGGACTCCACCAGGGAATACAAGGGCGGTGGATTCCCCCGTGCGATAGAGGGGAACACTGCCTCTCCCCGTCCTTCCCCCCCAGGCATCCCAGCTTCTCTTTGCCAGAAACCTCACAGCCATCATCTCCGCCAGAAGTAGAGGATCCCGGGCTCCGGGAGAATCACACAGCCCGTCAAGAAAGGGGTGACGGGCGCGGAGGAAGCCAGGGAGGCGAGTTCACCGATAGCGAGGTGTGCTCCAGAGGGGAACCGTACGAGAGCAATGACAGGTCGGCGGGGGGAGGTTGGGGGCGGCGAGGGAGCTTGGAGAACCGCTCTCTCCTTTCGCAGGGCCTGCGGGGGAATCCCGGGGCAGGGACGGTGGGACTCTCGGGTCGTTCCCCGCCTCCCCGCCCCCGCGCGTGCCCTCCGCCACCCCCTCCGCCCGCGGCCGCCCCCGCCCCGCACGGAAGGCAGCGCCGGGCTCCCCCACGCTCTCCCGCTCTCTCGCGAGTCCTGTGCAGGCCCTTCCAGGGGGAGGGGAAGGGCGCGCGGAGGGAATTGCTGCAATGGATCGCCGAGGCAGGCAGGCAGTCTGTGGAGAGCCACCGCCACATAAAAATGCCGTATTAATTTTTTTAAAAGCCATAAATCGCCCCTCCCTATGCAAAAGAAAACCATAAACCCGATCCCATGCAAGCCAGTGAGCAGCCACCCACTTCCTATTTCTGTCACAGCAGCTACACCCTGCCAGCAACCACCCCCCGGGCGCCCCCTCTCGCCACCGCCACCCCCGCGGCCGCCTCCCCCAGGCTCAAGCCATTTGCCAACCGATGCCCCCGCAAACAAAAATGCCCCCAAGAGGCCCGGGGTGGGAGGCCTGGGGGCAGGGCGCGCGCGAGAGGGGGGCGAGGGTTGCACAATATCCTAGAAGGTCCACGGCTGGAGCGGGGAGAGAGCCCGGGGCGGGGGAGGGGAGGGGAGGCGAGCCGCCCGGGTGCCTGCGGCACACGGTGCACCCGGACGACCGCGGCGCGCCGCTTACCTTTCACCACCCTGTCTGTCGTCGACAACTTGGGATCAATTGCCTTGGGCTCGGACATCTCCAGCCGCCCGGGGACAGCGACGCGCTGTTCGTCCGTCCGACTGCACACCCCGACCGGACAGGCGGGCCAGACACTCGAACGCCGCCGCCGCCGCGCCGCACACCGCTCGCTGGAGGTCTGGGCTCTGAGCTGGCGGTAAAGTTCCTGCCTTCTCCGCGCGTCCCTCTTCCTCCGCCGCCGCCGCCGCCGCCGCCGCCGCCTTCACTCCTCCGCCGCCGCCGCCACCAGCGCCGCCGACTCGGCTCCCGGCACGCGTGTGTGCTGGTTATTTATTTATTTTCTGAGCACGCCTCTCGGTTCTTCTTTTATTCTTGGGGAAGGGGGATGGGGAGGAGGAGCGCACACTCGAGCACCCACCCGGGCACGGAGAGCGGGCACCGCGGAATGGAGCCCCACGCGCGCACACAGCCGGGATTAGGACCGATCACATGGGGAGGGCCGGGGGCGAGAGAGGAGAGGCAGGGCCGCGGATGTCAGTGCCACCAACCGCGCCTCGGCGTCCCCGGCGGCGGAGAGCGCCCGCCGCTGCTGCCGCTGCTGCTGCTGCCGCCGCCGCTGCTGCTGCTGCTGCTGCTGCTGCTGCTGCTGCCGCTGTCGCTGCTGCTGCCGCCGCCGCCGCCGCTGTCCCCGCCGCCGCTTCCCCGCACCGAGCACCGCAGCAAGTCCGCGGCCGCCGGAGACGTCCCACCGCCCGCTCGCCTCTGCGTCCCGCGCCGCTCCTTCGCTCACATAGGCAGAGCCGCGGAGCTCGGCAGACACAGTCCCAGGCGCAACCTACCCTCCGCCGCCGCCGCTGCCGCCGCCGCCACCGCGCCCGCCTCCGCCTCCTCCCCTTCCTCCTCCCGGCCCCCGCCTCTCACTCCCGGGCAGCCTCCTCCTCCTCCACGCGGATCCCGCCCCCGGGTCCCGCCCCCACGTCGGAGCCCCTGGTGCTTATTGGCCGGCTGGCGCGTCACTTACGCCCGGTGGCGGCCTCCAGGCTCCGCCCACCTCCCGCCCCTCCTCCCGGCTCCGCCCCCCGCTCTGTTTTCTCCCAGCTGCCAGCCCGCGGGCCTGCCGCCTGCGCCGCCCAGCCCTGCTCAGGTGTCACTGGGGCTGGCAGGCCGGGATTCGGGCAGGAACTTGGGCCCGGGTCGCGCCTGGGTGGAGGGAGGCTCTACCAGCCACCCCCCAGCCCCATTTGGCTTCCTCCCCTGGACCTCACACAAACGCCCTCGCCGCTTGGGTAACCGTGCCTTGGCGGCGGGGTTAAGCCACAGTGTGAGTAGCCGAGTGCGGAGGGTGTCGCCGGGAGTATGCGTGGCTCTGGAGAGGGCACGAAGGGAGGAGGCTGGGAGCGGAGGGAAGGGGCGAGAGGCGACGCGCGGGCAGAGGAAGGCTGGGTGCGGGGAGTCCCGCGGCCCGCGGTGCAGTTGCTGTCGCTGCCACAGCTGTCCAGGGAGGATCGCCAAAACGTTCGCGAATAAACAACTTACCTTGGGGAGCCGGGCTCCTCTTGTGATGCGTGGACAGTTGTTTTCGCTATTATGCCCTTTTTGCAGGCAACGTGTTGCTTGCTAACATGTACTTCCATACCTTGGCCGGGCGGAGGGGTCTTGGGAGAGGTGCCACCCAGCGTCTCGGGCAGGGGACGTGGCCGGATATGCTGAGCGATGTGGGACGTGGGAGTGGGCTATCCAAGGAAGATCGGAGCAGGAGTCAAAATGACCCAGGACAATTCTTGAGTCACCCGGGACAGTCTCGGGGGGTTGGAGCGGGGGGAATGTTGGGGTGGGAGAGACACCCTGGAGAGGGTCGCCTTTTCTCTGTTTACACAGGCAAGCCACTGGTCAGGCTGCCTGTGGCACACCTCCCTTCCCTACTCTTTCCAGTTGCCTGACACCCATCTGATGCTACCTCTACCCATATTCCAAGGGCCTTGAAGCTCTACGGGGATCCACACTATGAGTTCCGCCAGCTGGAAGAAAACGAAGATAATTCAAGGCAGTGGTCCAAATGTTCCTTCCTAATAATCTACCTGCCACAGAAATAGTGAGGGTCTCCCTCTGTCAGAAGTTCACCTCTGCACAGTCCCTCTCTCCCACCAGCCTCCTTTCAGCACCAAGGCCCAGCAAGGAGGCTGGAGTTTCTTAGGGAATAATGAAGAGAACTAAGTGAATTTCCCACCCTGCATCCTTCCTGTTTTCTTTCCAAATTCCACCACTATCAACTTTTTCCTATTTTGTGAAAAGGACCATGAGCCTAGTGAAAGGCCTAATAAAATATTTAGGGAGCTAGGAAATAGAGCCAGAGTGTTTGGGGGACGGGGATTACATTAAAGTTCAAACTTGCAAGTAAGTTTTAGGAATTGGCTGATGGTGCTGGAGTATGACTTGAACAGTTTGGCCTGCACGGAGTCGGAACTTACTCGAGAAAGCAGTTAAGCCTCTGTGGAGGCCTGCTAGCTGGAAAGGAGACCATGCAGAGTGTGTCCCTCTGGCTCCAAGATTCTGCTGCCCAATTCAGAACCCAGGATAGTGCTCGGTAATTAGACTGACAGTACATTGGATAAATATATGTTGTTCTTTTATATGCCCCACTGTGGTAGGCAATTTATGTGAATGGAAGGAGGAGGGAATAGTTTTTGTCCTTAATAAAGCCTAGAGTCCAATAGAACTGTCATAAAAATATGAGCTCTGAGAGGCCACTGTATCATCTCAGGAAGGAGTTGTTGAGAACAGCCTCCTAAGCATGGGCGAAGCTAGTTGCTAAGGTAAATTTGGGAAGTTGGTCCCTAGCCAGATGGGACAAAGCCAGGCAGGGATGCCAAGACCTGCGGGTGATGAAGAGGGTCTGCTTGAGACTAAGAAATGACATCCAGGGATTCTCACTTCTGAGACCATGAATGTTTTCTCCCACATATTGCAGTTTCTACCGTTTTTTTAGACTCACTTTTCAGGTTTAAGAAAAATACCTTTAAACCTAGATCAGAAGGCTTAACATGTCAGCACCATAGAAAAGTTATATGATACAGATAGGAAGTAAAGGCACACCTTTGAGGCACACCCTTCAGTCCTCTACAAATCTAAGACACCTCCTAGCTGAGGTATGTGTGAGGGAAAAGAGGTTATGAATCATAATCACTTTATAGCACATTTATCATCAGGTACCTTTAATGCATGTTTATACTCCCATACTGCTGTAACACAGACACATCTCAAACAAAACTGGACCCTACTCAGGAGAACTAGACAACAGCATGTTAATTGAGAACTAGTTACATCCTCATACTGTGCCTGCTGAAATAGCCAAATCATCCTTTTTATATAGATTTTTTTCAAATATATTGCATTTTTTTAAAAAAGCTTATAAGACTGGCCAGGCTGACTATGATTATATTATACTTGTATATGATTACCTTATATTTCAAATCTACTTTTTTTCAAGCTATTACTTTAACAATATCCTCTGCTTATAAAAAACAAACAAACAAATGAAGAGGGAGGGGAAAAAACTTGGCAAAAACAACTAAAAAATTGTATTTCCCATTCTTTTGTATATTTTTCTCTGGGAAACATGTGCCCAGGTAGGAATTCTATTTCCTGACCTGCACTACTTGCATCTAAGTGGATCAATGTGTCTCATTCTGGTCAATGAACTGTGGGCTAAAGTGTGTCATCACTTTCAAGCCAAAACAGCTAAGCAACAGATATTCATTGCCTATGCATTCCCAGCCTTTAGCTCAAGCATGTCAAACTCAAAGACTAACACAGACCAAATAAATGAGGCATGCAGCCCACAGGCTGCGAGTTTGACATGCTTGTTTTAGCTGAATGAAGACATTTCTAGGGCCCAGGAGAAGGCAAAACACCACATGGAAAGAGCTAATTTCTTCAATGACCACATAGAGCAGTGGTTCTCAACCTTTCTAATACCTTGACCCTTTAATACAGTTCATCATATTGTGATGACCCCCAACCATAAAATTATTTTCATTGCTACTTCATAACTGTAATTTTGCTAGTATTATGAATTGTAATGTAAATATCTGTGTTTTATGATGGTCTTAGGTGACCCTGCTAGCGGTTCTCAACCTGTGGGTCAGGTTGAGAAGACCATCGGGAAAACACAGATATTTACATGACAATTCATTAACATTAGCAAAATCACAGTTATGAAGTAGCAACAAAAATAACTTTATGCTTGGGGTCACCACAACATGAGGAAATGTATTAAAGGGTTGTAGCCCACCCACTATGAAAATCTGCCTTACATGAAGAAGAAATAAGCATTTATTATGTTGTTTTATTAAAATTTGGGGATATGCTTGCTAGGGTAGCTAGTACTATCAAATCAATAAACAAAGTTATTTAACATGCTAGTTCAAAAGTAAATTCTTATTTTTTTCTATTATATAACAGAACTACCAGACTAAAAATATTCTTATTTCTTTTAATATGTGAGCATCAAACTTTGCCTTCTTGTAAATGAATTATTCATTTACTAGTTGTGTTTTGAACACCTGTTCTGTACAAGGCACTGTGCTAGATGATGCATAATGTATGGATTAGGAACTCAAAGATTTAGTCCTTCATTCAAGGATCTCAAAGTCTTGTTATGTAAGAATTGTATGCATATTATCTTTGCAAAAGTTTAGGTATAAGGAGTAACTTCCTCTACTGGAGAAAACAAACTAATTTTACTATTGATTTCACAACTAATTATGAAGATAAACGTGTGGAATAAAAGAAAATATTGATGATTTGGTGTCATCTATGTAGTCAAATGCTCCAGTTCACAACTTATATCCTTGGGGGCATATCATATTATAATATAATATTTTAGTTTCCTATTAAGTGCTCAGTTGCTGGTTTTGTGTGTGTGGCGGGGGTACATGCCTGGGTTGTGGGCACAGTCCCCTGTGAAGTGCATGTAGGAGGCAGTGATGGATGTTGCTCTCTCACACACCAATATTTCTCTCCCCCTGTCTCAAATCAATAAACAGTCTTTAAAAAAAAATAAAAATAATAGAGACTTTTTTTTCAAAAAAAGAACTAAAGTTATTGTATTTTATATCTTGTTTTGAGAATAACCTGCTCTTGAAATCTTGGACTTTCTTTTGGTATTTGGATATCTTTACACTCATTTTGACATTAAGAATTTCGACTCTTCTCCTGGTTTTGACTCTCCTGAGAGATGTATTTTGTTCTGAGTAGTTGATGGTAGACAGGATGTCTGACCTATTCTCACCTGAGCTGGTGGAGCCTTGTGCTGAAAAACCTGCAAACTAGACAACCAATCCTGGTGGAGCCATGACTGTGTATAAGAATTTGATTTATTATCTTAGAGTTCATTCCCCTGATGTTCACTTCCAACATGTCAAGTTCTACCCTCTTCACTGTGAAGGCTCTATGAAATATATTAGTCATCACAAATTTTAGTATTTGAGGCTTAAACTAAAAAAGGTCTTTATTTAGCTTTTTGATTGCTCTTGAAATATTGTTGAGCCCACCCCCTTTTTTTTTTCAGAAAGCAATTTTACTCATTTAGAAAAGTTATTTCTCAAAGAACATAAAAATATGTTATACCCAATGTATTTAGGAATAAATTTTACTTTCTTCATCAGGGACCAAACTATAACTTATGGAATTATATGCTAAGTTTAGTAAGAAGAGGATATATTTTACATAACATTTGGGTGATCATTATTTATTTGGATTTAATAAACATATTAATGTTTGTTTTTATATTTGTATCTTTATCTCACATTTCAGTTCTGAATTTGAAAACATTCTATTGAAAAAGAATCTTGCACTCAAATTAATCATATTAACCATGTACTTCAAATTATGAAGTTTTATTTTGCATATTAATGGTTATTGGAAAGCATATAGTCAATTGAACACATATCAGGCAGTGGGAATATAACTTAAAAAGAAAACAATTTCTTCCCTTGTAAAACTTACATTCTAGTTAAGGAAAGACAGATGATTTAAAAAGAATGTTTAAAGTGGCTGGCTGTTCAGACAGTGAGGCCAGTGTGGAGAAGGGTCCGGGTCAGAGGCAAGATAGGTAGATAGATCTGAAATACAGGGCAAGGAGATCCCAACTGCCATGCGTCTTCTGGGCCTGCTTCAGTTTTCCTTCCCAAGTTAATGGAGCCAGGGCCCTTCCTTTCCCCACCCCAGAGTGCTTGAAGTCTGGTCCCAATGTACCCTTCTTCCTGGACTCCTTCCACCACTGCCCGCCTGCTGCAATGCCGCCCCTGTGCCTGAGTCAGCTGAGGCCCACAGCCCTCCCATGGGGCTCTTTGTAGAGGTCACCAGGAAGCGTTCTGGCACCAGTAACTACTATGAACTGGTGGGGGTGCATCCTGGTGCCAGCACTGAAGAAGTTAAACAGGCTTTCTTTTCCTAGTACTCTTAAGAGCTGCATGCTGACTGGACCCTGGTAACCCAGCCCGGCACAGCTGCTTTGTAGGGCTGAGTGAAACATGCCAAATGCTCAGCCAGGAGCAGAGCCCCCGAAACTATGACCACTATCAACTCCCCCAAAGTCCCCAGGAATCATAGCCTATCCCTGGTATGTTCATCAAGCACACAGCTCCTGGGCACCTTCCAATGCAAAATGCTGGGTCCCATTTCATGGTGTGAGGCATCAGGGATCAGAGGTGAGGCAGAATCAAGACAGACACGACCAGAGGGTTCTGGGGTACCGCTTCCTAATCATGCTAGCAGGCATTGGTCTGCACTATACTGTCTTTGGGAAACTGGAGCAGATGCACGGTAGCTTGATGGATGAAGAGGATCAGAAGGATCGGGTCATCACAGCCATCTACAATGAGCCTCAGGCTGGGCCAGGGCCATCAGAGCCAGGCTCCAACAGGAGCAACAGCAGAGGTAGCGGTTGCAACCACCATCCAGGCTTCCCCCAGGCCCCAGGATCATGCTCCATGGCACCAGCCCCTGAGCCACTCACTTGAATAGAGCCCTCTCCAGGACTCCCCACCACATAAAACATGTACAATAAAGTGATTCTCAGTGCTCAAAAAAGAATGAAAAACTATTACACACACACACAAACACACATCTAATATGCCAGGCGGAATAAGCAATTACCATTAAATAATGCACGATGTTAAGGGCAAAGGAAAAAGTGATGGGCCAAGGGGTGTTGCTTGCTGTTGTAGACAAATTGTGTAGGGAAAGCCTGTCTGAGAAGGTGATATTTGAATGGAGATTCAAATGAAGTGAGGGAGGTATTTAAGCTGCTATCTCAAGAAGTGTTCCAGGTTAAAGGAACAGTAAAGCCCCTGAAGTAAGATTCTGACATTTCAAGAACTGTCAAAAGAGGCAGTATAGCCAGAGCACAGTGAACTAGAGAGAGTGATATAAGATGAACTCCAAAAGATGGTCCAAGGTCAGAACACACAGAGCCTCAGAGATTTCTTAATTTTACTTGGGTGAAATGAAAATTATTTCATTAGAGAAGTAATATATGATTTAAGTTTTTAAAAAAGTGATCACTCTCTTGTAAGAAGTCATTTAGATGTAGTGGTAGGAAGGGAGCAGGAATAGATTGGGAAGAACACTGAAGAGATTATTATCCTGTATAATAAAAGGCTAATATGCAAACAGACCAAACGGTGGAACAACCACAACAAAACAACCAAACAACCTGTTGCTATGACATGCACTGACCACCAGGGGGTTCATGTGGAACATGGTGGGCATCAGCCAAAGCAGGACAGTGGAGCAGGTGAGTGGGGGCACCAGGTTAAGCCAGAGCACTGGTTGCTGTCATCAGGGCGAGACTCTGGTGGTTAATGAAAATTCTTTGCTCCCATGAGCCACAATCCCATCCCGTGCTCACACTTGCTGCAGGCACCAGCCCCACTGGCACCCACTGCTGGCACCAGATAACCCAGCACCAGCCCTGATCACCCCTCAGGGCTCCTCCACACCACTACCCCTTGCTCCTGAGAGGCGATCAGGACTGGCAGCCACCACTTGCACCTCCTGCCAGTGACAGCCCTGCTTGCACCCACTGCTGGCACTGAAACTGCCATTCACACCCACTGCCAGTGCCAGCCCCACTTGCATCCCCAGCCAGTGCTCGCATCTGCTGCCAGTGCCTGGTGCCAGTCCCAATTGCTTGGTGCCATCAGCGGGTGCTAGTGGCAGCTGCCAGCCCCAATTGCCCTGAGGACTTCTCCACCTCCCCAGCTCCTGAGGGGGGCTATCAGAGCAGTAGTCGCCACTGGCACTTGCTGTTGGCAGTGGCCCCAATTGCTCCATGTAGTCAGAGTATGGGGCTGCTGGCAGACAGGGGGCCAGGGGCCGCAGTAGGAGGGGCAGGTGGGGGCACAGAGGATGAGTCAAGACCCGCCCCTGTGCCCACAGCAGCCTCTTGACCTACAGTTCCTTTCAAGATGCATGAATTTGTGTACTGGGCCCCTAGTCAGATAATAAGGCAGGCTAGCAATACTAATAAAAGGATTTGAATAAAGAGAAGTATCTGATTCCAAATATATTTTAAAAGTACCATAAAGCTAAACTGTACTGTTGGGTTGGATACAGGAAGAGAGAAAATAAAAGGAAAAGGAAGGAGTCAAGAACTCCAAGTTTTGGAGTAAGAGCAAATGGAAAGTATGAGTTACCATTTACTGAGAAAGGGAAGATTGGAAATGGAGAGCATATTTTGTGGAGATGATCTAAAACAAGTTTTAGATATGTTAACTTTGAGAAGCATATTGTGCATGAAAGTGGAGATGGCATGTAGGTATGTGAATATATGAGTCTGGGCTTGAGAGAAGAGAGCCAGGCCGGTGATGTATAAAATGGACAGTCGAGGCACCTTAGCTGTACTTGATTTCAGTTAGAGGGTATGGAGGAGTGGAGGGGACTGCAAAACTGTCTGCAAAGAACAGCTTCTTGGGAGAAATGCTGGTGTCCTGAGGTCAAGCAAATGCATTGAGTTGTGTCAACCATGCTGATGGGTTCAGTAAAATGACTATTGGTTTTGACTAAAGGGGAGATCACTGGTGATCTTAACAAAGCAGCCTTTATCCCTACCCAAAATAGCACCACATCACTCTGCCTCTTTGCACTGATTTAGCTCCTTTTTATAATCCCTTGACATGACATGTGTAGGTGTGTTATGTATGTGATGTGTCTGTCTCTCTTCCTGCAGCTAGATGACGTGATCCTTGAGAGCAGAGACTTTCTTTTGTTCCCAGTTGAATCTCCAGTGCCTGTAATAAGCCTAGCACATGCTAGGAGCTTAATGAAATATTTGTTGCAATAATGAATATTCACTGACAATGCTAGCTCAGTTTACTCTTCTCATTTTCTCAATAGTTAAAATAAGCATTTAAAAGAGTGTAGGGCCCTAACCAGTTTGGCTCAGTGGATAGAGTGTCAGCCTGCGGACTCAAGATTCCCAGGTTTGATTCCAGTCAAAGGCATGTATTTTGGTTGCGGGCACATAGCCAGTAGGGAGAGTGCAGAAGGCAGCTGATCGATGTTTCTCTCTCATCAATGTTTCTAACTCTCTATCCCCCTTTTTCCTCTCTGTAAAAAAAATCAACAATATATATATATATTTTAAAAAGGGTGTGGGGAATTAGGTAAAGGTGTACAAGAGGTACAAACTTCCAGTTATAAGATAAATAAGTTCTGGGGATGAAATGTACAACATGATGACTATAGTTAACAACACTGTTTCTAAAGTTGAAAGTTGCTAAGAGAGTAGATTCTTAAAAGTTCTAATCACAAGGAAAAAATTGCAACTGTGTGAGGTTATTGATATTGACTAAACTTACTGTGTTAATCATTTTGCAATATAAACATATATCAAATCATGTTTTATATCTGAGAAATATCTGATGTTATATGTCAATTATGTGTCAATAAAACTGAGGATTAAGCATTTCCCAGAATTTTTAGGAAAAAATTAAATTTCATGCTTCGGTTTTATTTAAGTTATAAAATCAACTTTCATAGAGTGAAGAGAGTTGACTCAGGCTTCCAGGATGAGAAGTGGAATGGGAACTTAGGAATTTATTGTCAGCATGAGGTGTATCTCTCACATGTTTCCAGTGTAAGAATCACTATGTGTGTAAGTCCAGGGGAAGGCACAGTATTACTCATCACTCCTCTTCCTCCAGCTACACAAAGAGTCCTATTGTTTGCAACATCTAAGTTATTCCCTGGTGATAAGTTAGGCCAGACATTAGCAATTTTCAGACAGGAAGGTTTTGGACTTTGGTTGTTTAGAAGCAGTCCCTTGAAAAAGCTTCTTTTCTCTTTCAGGGTGTCCCTGATGTCCAGACCAACGACATCCAGACAGGAGGGGAAACTGTGCTGCATAAGCTTTAGGGTGCCTGTCCTGCCCATGCTCCTGTTTTAAATAAAATGCCCCAGTCACCTGCTGAGTGATCATCAACTGCTATCATCACAGGGGATTGGACCAGAGTCAGTGAACATTTTCGAGAGGAGATCTACTTGTAAAGGCCAGTAACCCTTAACTTCCCTGACCTAATTAGCAAAAGTAAGCTAGATTAATCAGATATCTTCCAAGAAGAGCGTGATCTAAAAATCCATAGGATGAGTAGGGGATAAAATGGAAATGGAAGAGGTCATAGAAGGATAAAAGATGATGGGAAATAAATAAATTAATTAATTAATTAATATACTCTTCAGAGACTGCCCCCCCCCAAAAAAAAATCCAGAGGTAAGTTTGTGGTAGTGGTTTGGATTAAGTGATTTGCAGGCTTGAACTAAAGTGGTCATTAGCAAGTGATTCACATATAGGGTGAGCAAACAGATGAAGCCATTTGAACCAAAAGGACCAAGAGAAGAGAGGGAAGGGAAGAGAAGGGAAAGGCAAAGAGATTCTTAAATTTGTTTTCCTTTTTGTTCTTCTTAAGTCCTGGTTGATTAAAATTTTTTCAGGATTTATAAAACCCTTCAATATCCTTATAATAAACTCTATTTTCTAGAGCTGGTTTGGTAGTTATGTTCCTTACAAAGCAAAGACTACTCACTAAATTATACAAAAGATAAAAAGAGCAGCAGGTCCTCTATAGTTATCAAAGGTGACACTTCTGATTCTGGTGCTTATGGAAATCAGTTTCCTCAGTCAAAAAATGACTACGTCATGCTACCATCATTGCCCATTCCAATTGTCTCTGTAGCACACCCAGAATAAAAATAAAAACAGCAAAACAGTGTATGGAGCAGGGGGGTGGGAGAGGAGGGAGAGAGAGAGGGTTACTTCCAGGGCAATCATTTCTGTGTGCTGTTTCAGCATTGTCTCCTGCTCTGACTATATAGCACCCATATGAGTGCATGCTTTCAGCCCAGCACGAGAGGAGCACTCCCCAGAGAGCTGAGCTCTAGTAATCAAGGGCTTCTGCCCACAAATGACATTCATGAGTGACTGCCCTCATGTTTTATTGGCCTGAACTCCTCACTTGGCCACACCCATTTTCAAAGAGGGACCAAGGTATCTGATGTTCCCATGTGTCTAAGATTAGGGGGAAACCAAACATTTTATAAGGATAATAATGCCAGTGAGCATTTCTAAATAACCTGTATAACCCTTTGGGAACTCTATGCTACACCCAGTAACTAAGGCATGTGTCATATTTCTGTTTTAAATATCAAGATATTCCTATATCTGTGGTTCCTGATATGAATTTCTGCTGGATGGCCTCTATTGGAATGAATTGGATATATTCCAGTTGGACTGGTTTTGATATTGCTACATCTCCCCTGGAGCACTGCAGCCCTACACCAGGTTTCTGATTTCTCTATTTTTTTTTTCAAACTTACTAGGTTTGTCTTAGGTCAAAGCTTAGTTTTTCCCTCACTCTCAGCATTCAAGTGCCTCTGTAGATGGGCAGTTTTGAGCAATAGTTGTCATTTATTAATATTATACAAACTGGAGAGGAAAAATACCCACTTCATGTGTCTTAGCAACAACTAGAACCGCTAAGTTCTTTTTTAATTTTCAAAAATGTAAGCAGATTCCCTAGAAATAGGAATATGTCTAGATATAAACAGCATGTAGTATAGTTTATTTTTTTGAGTCACTGCCTTTTATAACAAGTTAATATAAATCTGTATCTAAAAAAGCCCAGTGACCCTTAAGGCAGAAGGACCAGAACAACTGGTTGCTATGACACACACTGACCACCGAGGGCAGATGCTCAGTGCAGGAGCTGCCTGCCCCCTGGAGTTCAGTGAGCTCCCAGGCTCACGTCTGGTAAGTGCAGGGATGGTGGCAGGGGCCTCACCCACCTCCATGTCAGCTCTAAGGAGCAGCGAGCCAAGCAATAAGGAGCCAGCAGGGGCCAGTTAGGAGCAAGGGGTCCTGGATTGTGAGAGGGCTTAGGCCAGCACAAATTTCATGCATCAAGCTTCTAGTTGTTTAATAATATGCAAACTTGTTATTATGCAGTTTTTGTAAAAACCATGTTTTGGTACTATTTGGACACAGCAAAACATATATTTTTCTTCTCATTATGTTAGACCTAACAGTGTGATGGGCAGTCCATTGTTTCAACCTGCCTAGGGTAAATATTCAATTTTTTAACCAAATCAGAGATTTTCAACTGGTATGCCATGGCAGGCACAGTGGTGTGTCACAAGAATTTTTAAAACATGTAACATGTGATTCTTTAGTCAGGGACACTAACCTCTTTTTCCTTAGGTTGTCAAATTAAAAAAATGACAACTAACACAATAGCCATCTAGTGTGAGTGAGTCAAAATTATAAAATTATTCCTTTTTGTTATGTGTGTCAGATTGGCAGAAAATATACTTTTGGTGTGCCACAGAATTTTAGTCATTAGTTTATGTGTGCCATGAGATGAAAAGGATTGAAAATCACTGGTCTAGGTGTTTCTTTCAAGGTATTTTTAAAAAATATACTAAAGGCCCCATGCACGAAATTCATGCATGGGGGGGAAGTGTCCCTCAGCCCAGCTTGTACCCTCTCCAATCTGGGACCCCTCAAGGAATGTCCGACTGCCCATTTAGGCCCAATCCCACTGGTGGGATTGGCCATAAACTGGCAGTCGGACATCCCTCCCACAATCCAGGACTACTGGCTCCAGACTGCTTATATACTTGCCTTCCTGATTGCCCCTAAGCACTTCTGCCTGCCAGCCTGATCCCCCTAACCAGTCCCCTGCCAGCCTGTTTGCCCCTAACTGCCCTCCCCTGCAGGCCTGGTCACCCTTAACTGCCTTTTCCTGCAGTCCTGGTCCTCCCCAAATGCTCTCTCCTGCAGGCCTGTTTCCTCCCAACTGCTTTTCCCTGCTGGCCTGATTGCTCACAACTGCCCTCCCTTGCAGGCCTGGTCCCTCCCAACTACCATCCCCTACTGGCGTGTCTGGTGGTGACCATCTTATATACACATGGGGGCAGCCATCTTGTGTGTTGGAGTGATGGACAATTTGCATATTACTCTTTTATTAGATAGGATTATTAAATAAGATAGAGGCCTGGTGCATGGATGGAGGCCAACTGGTTTGCCTTAAAGGATATCCTGGATCAAGTTGGGGGTTCCCTTGGGGCATAGGGTAGCCTGAGCAAGGGACCTGTGGTGGTTTGCAGACCGGCCATTTCCCCCTGGTCACTAAAGCGGAGACCCTGGTTAAGGGATTTATTTATCTTCTATAACTGAAACTTTATAGCCTTGAGTGGAGGCCTGGGCCTGCCAGGGGTGTGCAGAAAACTTGGCTTCCTTCATTGCCTGGGAAACCCAAGCCTCCTACTTGCTCCATGGCTTCAGCCATCTTTGTTGGGGTTAATTTGCATACTTGTTCCTGATTGGCTCGTGGGCATGGCTTGTGGGTATAGTGGAGTGGTGGTTAATTTGCATATTACTCTTTTATTAGATAGGATTTTTATTGATTTCAGAGAAGAAGAGAGAGGGAGAGGGAGAGAGATGGAAACATCAATGATTAAAGAGAATCATTGATCAGCTGCCTCCTGCACACCCCCTACTGGGATTGAGGACACAACCAGGTATGTGCCCTTGACTAGAATCTAACCTGGGACCCTTCAGTCCACAGGCTAACCTCTATCCACTGAGCCAAACCAAGTAGGGATTTTTTAAGGTGTTTTGTAAATATGGTTAACTGACTTTAAGTAAGTAGATTGCCTTTGATTGTGTGGGTGGGCCTCATCCAATAAGTTGAAAGCCTTAAGAACCCAAACTGAGGTTTCCTGAAGAAGAAATTCTGCACCATTGCTATAGTATCAGCTCCTGCCTGAGTTTCCAGCCAGCTTGCCTGCTCTGTAGATATCGGACTGACCAGCCTACAATTGCAGGAGTCAATTTCTTTCTTTTTTTAAAAAAATATATTTTATTGATTTTTTACTGAGAGGAAGGGAGAGGGATAGAGAGTTGGAAACATCGATGAGAGAGAAACATCGATCAGCTGCCTCCTGCACGGCCCCCACTGGGGATGTGCCCACAACCAAGGTACATGCCTAGACGGGAATCGAACCTGGGACCCTTCAGTCCACAGGCCGACACTCTATCCACTGAGCCAAACCAGTCTCGGCAGGAGTCAATTTCTTAAATCTCTTTACACACACACACACACATACACACACATACACACACATACATCATGATATATAGGAACACATCGTTTTATTCATGAAAGATAAAGTTTCTAGCCTAGATGGTGTTACTCAGTGGTTGAGCATTGACCTATGAACCAAGAGGTCACAGTTCAATTTCCAGTCAAGGCACATGCCAGGATTGTGGGCTTGATCCCCCCATCCCCCAATATGGGGTGTGCAAGAAGCAGCCAATCAATGATTCTCTCACATCTTTGATGTTTCTCTCTCTCTCCTCTCCCTTCCTCTCTGAAATGTATAAAAATGTATTTTTAAAAAAGTAATAAAAAAACTAAAGTTTCTAACTTATTTTTCTAGGATAAAAATATACCTTGTTTTTCTTACTCATGGTCTGGACAAAGAATTTTTATTTGCTCAAATAAACTAACTTTTCAGATAATTCTAATGGACAGGAATCTAAAGTTGGAATCCCCAAGTGTATGCCCTGAAATAAAAATTTATATAAAAGTGACTTATTGAAGAGTGTTCCCAGGAAAAACAAAGGAAAGTAGGGCAAGTGACAGGTAAGGAAAGAAAGCCAGGCAAGGGTTGGGGATAAAGGGAAGGTGGACAGAAAATAACCTGATTGCCTCATTGAAGCTATACAGTGTTTTAAAAAATTACCTCTCTTCCCATAGCACTTCAAATTAGTCTCCTTCTCCCACCTGCACTATCAACCTAGGAATAAGTATGATAGGGTTACATGGCCAGATGGCTCATTCCTGTTCCGTTTCTAATGCACCCATAATGTCCCTTCTGTTGTGTGAAATTCTTAAGTCTGCGAATATAGCCCTTGATCCCCTTGTGGATAGACTCATGTGAACATATTTCGAAGAGAGGCAATCCAGTCATTCAGCTGAGGATGGAGTTCTTTCCAGGCATCTGTGGTTGTGGAAGGTGTCGCTTGTATGCTGGATGTTTTTTTTTTCTTTCCTTGGTGTGTGTGTGTGTGTGTCTGTGTGAGTGTGTGTGCGTGTGTGTGTGTGTGTGTGTGTGTGTGTTGTTGTTGTTGTTGCTGTTGTTGTGTTTTGCTTTTTCTCTTTGTATCTATGCTGGAAGTTTTATTTGTTCAGAAGTCTCATTTCAAACCCGATTCATACCCATGATTCTCCATGAACCAGAACTGGGCACATGATGCTGTCATCCCCTATGTGATTCCTTTCTCTGGTGAGTTGGGTTCAGTCTTTGTCCAGAAAACAGGTCATATTTATACTAAGGCATTTTTCAGCAGCCATGATCTTCTACCCTATAGATCAGAAAAGCAAATAAAGGGTTTCTACAGAGAGAGAGAAAGAAACATGAATCGGACATGCTGAGAAGGGCAGGATAAAAGAAGAAAGACTGCTGGAATTCCATTTCCTGATTCCTCTACGTTCCTGAGGCCCAACTGCATTCTGCCCTTGGGGTCTGTGAGACCCCACTATTCTTATCTATTATTTCTGTCTTGTGCTGAAATAGGTTGAAGTTCAGACACCTATCACCAAAAAGTAATAATAATCTATACTAATAAAAGCCTAGGTGGGCCTTGCACCCTCACATTTTCACACGAGGGCTACCACAAGATGACCAGCAGGAGAGGGCAGTTGGGGGTAATCAGGCCAACAGGGGAGGGCAGTTGGGGCCAATCGAGCTGGCAGAGGAGGGCAATTGGAGGCAATCAGGCCAGCAGGGGAGTAGTTAGGCATCACTCAGGCCAGGAGGGGAGTAGTTAGGGGGCAATCAGGCTGGCAGGCAGAAGTGGTTAGGAACCAACAATTCCAGATTGTGAGAGAGATGTCTGACAATGGACAGTCGGACATCCCCCAAGAGATCCCAGTTTGGAGAGGGTCTGGGCTGAGGGACACTCCCCCCTCCATGCACGAATTTCATGCACCAGGCCTCTAGTAGTAATAATAATAATAATAATAATAATAATAATAATAAGAAGAAGAAGAAGAAGAAGAACCAATAGGAAACCAGGAGTAACACAAATTCTCAGCTGTGGACTCTCTCTGGGAGAAATTCTGGTTAGAGACCAGTGAAAGTCCCTTATCTACAAGTGTCTAGCTGAACAAGGGGTGCTCCAGAGGCTAAGGGGGTGACAGGCATAGCCCCAGAAATCTAAGGCTTCCAGAGGTTACCCAGGTCAGAGCACTTTTCAGAGGACAATTTTCCAAATCTTCAAAGCTCATCCTTATTCTTTCTCAAAACCGAAGGTCAGAATGTCCTGTAAGCAGCCACTCCCTCCTTTCCCACTTCTCACTTCACAGACCCTTTTGTCTTGCCCTCACTTGTCTGAAATCAGTATGATTCATTATCCCAGGATGTGAAGTCCACTTGGTCCCAAACAAAAACACAGTTTGAGAAGTGACAGTGAAGGGGGACCCCAAGGTAGTAAAGCTAGAAAAGCATCAAGGAAACTATTGGAGAGGACCGTTTCCTTTCTTACCGCGCTGAACGTCCATGGCTTTACCTCCTGAAAATGATGCTATGCATAAGCCTTAGAATTCAGAGGTGAGAAGCTGGTGGGAACACATATTCGCATGTTTGTTGTGGTTGAAAAACAAAATTGGGATTTGTTTTTCCTTCTTGCAGAAAAGCCCAATTTAGATCATTGGTTTCACAGTTAAGAACTGGCTTTAGCAATAAGTTCTTTGGCAGACATTAACTAAATTAAACAAGTTAAATTAGATGTGCTGATGTTTAGGTGAAAAACGTTTAACATACAAATGCAATACACAACTTGTTGGAAGTTACAATCATGTTTCTCTCTTAACACATCAATATGAAATTTTGGCTAAATACTGGGAAAAAATATAATTCAAACATTATTTTAGGAGGTACTCAAGCAAAAACATTGCATGCCTCTAGATTAGCAAAATGTATTTACCCAGGTTGAAGCATTTGTGACCACAGCAAGTTGACCAGACCATTTTTTTTTCTCTTCCTTCTCTGGAACACCTCACCACCTTAAGGCCACAACACTGACTGATTAGCTGAGTGACACAGGTATCAGAACATTCACTAATTTCTTGATTTGACATGTGAGAAGAGAGAACTCAAGTTCCCAAGGTTCCTGAAAGGTGGTAGTTTTGATATCTGAGGGAAAAGGAATACAAATAATAAATTTTACTTTTCATATAAGTCTGCATATATTAGTATTTGACTTTTATAATCCTTGTTAGTAAAATGTTTCTTATATATTTATTTCATTTAATTTTATAATATTTGAGTGAATATATGTTGGCTTTGATTATCTGAGAGCAAAGCCTAGGAGAGTGATTCTTTTTGAAGGATTTACAGAGAAAGTGTCCTTAGAGAAGGGGAGTGATGGAAACAAGTCAGGACAGGAAATAAAGGTGAAGTAAGAAAGAAGTCTTTGAAAAGCTCTGAGCACAGACTGCACTACAAAGTTGAACCCCTAGATGCAATGACCAGCCTTTTGTATCCAACAGGCATTGTTAAAGATCGCTGGGGACAGATGGAGGTTCCTGTGTGCACAATACTCTCGGGTCCATAGTCTAATCCAAAGAGGGTCTTTGTCAGTCAGTGCTCACTGAAGATGGGAGGTGGGTGCTCTGGTTGGTAAAGGGGATATGGATGGGGCAGTAGTAACCTCCAGTTTTCTGTTTCAGAAAGAAGAAAACCAAGGCTCAAAATGGTTAAGTATCTTGCTCCAGGGTTCTATAGGTATGAATGATGAGGTAATAGCATAAGTTCAGGTCTTTGACAGTAAAGTTCAGGTTTTTTTCATGTCAGTTTTATGTGCAAATTATGTAGTTTAAATGAAATCAGAGTAACCCTTACTAGCTATGTCCTCAGTCACACATCTTTCAGATATATGACCAGGCATGTTACTTAATATTTATGAATGTCAATTTCTTAATTTGAACTATAGTATTGTTCTAATGATTAAAAAACAAACATGTAAAGCATCTATCATTTGACTTATGTAGTATTTACACTCCAAAATATCCATTTCCTCTCTTTATCTCTTTTACCTATGAAAAAACACAATAAAAGCATGTAGAGAAAATATTATGTAACATGTAAATCCCATGTCACTTAGAAGAAACATTCTCAAACTGGTTAGATGTTCTAGAAAATCCTTGGAGTCCAAGTTGCCATCACAAAAGCCTTAAAATTGACCACTTCAATTTCGTGATCACTTTCTCTATTTGAGTCTGTGTAATTTAAAAAAAGCTATTAAAGTATAACATACATACAGAAAAGTGAAAAAGTCCTAAATGTGTAGTTCAATAACTTATTGCAAGTAAACCTGTGTAAACACAACAGACATAAGAAATGGGACATTTACCAGCAGCCCAAATTCACCGGCTCTTCATCTCAGACTCCCTCCCAATTTCAATCCTTTCTTCTCCCTAAATATATCCACCGTTAGGAATCACCTTGGAAATGGTTTTGCCAGTGTGAAGTTTATGCAATTGAAATCACAATGTATTAACACCATGTATTTAACTTCTTTCACTTATCTAGTTCTTTGTGTATGTGTGTAACTCCTTTTTTGGGGGGTAAGGGTAGGGGGGTCATTTTCATTCCTGAATAATGTTAGTATGAATGTATGCTTATTTAAATATTTTATTATTGATAAGAATTTTGGTTGTTTTCAGTTTTGGAACGCTATCAATAATATAGTGAATATTACCGAATTTTTCCTGTGGTGCACCTGTGTGCATTTTGTTTGAGTTCAGTTTTATCCCATTATTCCTGGGAGAAACATTCCAAGACCTGAAACTATAGGTAATATTGAAGCCTATGTGTATATTTTTCCTATCTATATAAACCTATGATACATTTTAATTTGTAAATTAAGCACAATAGAGGATTAACATCAATACTATTAATAAAATAGGACAATTATAACAATAGACTGTAAAAGTTATGTGAAGTTGGACTCTCTTAAAATATCTTAATGTACTGTGCTAGTCTTTTCACTTAAAGGATACATTTTCTGGCTTCTCTTTGGCTTATCTGAATGGACAGCATCACTACTGTAGCATTTTGGGAACATTACTAAGTAAAACAAGGTTACTTAAACACAGCATTGTGATGCTTCAACAGTCAATCTGATAATAAAACGACTACTAAGTCATTGACTGGCAGAGAGTGTTACAGTGTAGATACTCTGGACAAAGAGATGATTCAGGTCCTGGGGATGAGATTTCATCACCTTACTCAGAATAACACATGGTTTAAAACATGAATTGTTTATTACTCAAATTTTCCATTAATTTTTTTGGACCACATTTGTTTGTGAATAACTTCAAACCTGGCAAGTCAAAGTGCAGATAGTGGGGAGAAGGGAAGAGCTACTGTATAAAGGTAAGAGTTAAACTGAGGGATTATGAAGTACACTTATAATCAACTTGAGTAAATACTGCTAAACAGCTTTCCAAAGTGGCTGTTACAATTTATACTCCATTCCCCATTAATTTATAGAAGCTCTTGTTGGTCCATATTTGCCCTAATACTTTGCTCTGCTCTGTTTCTATTTTTTTAAATTAAATTTAAATTCTTTATTGTTGAAAGTGTTATATATGTCTCCTTTTCCCACCATTGACCTCTACCCAGCCGCTCCTCCCCCACCCCATCTCCTGCCTGTTTCTGGTTTTGTTATTCTGGTGGTACACAACAAACCTACAAAAATGTTTTTTTGTCCTCCGTTTCCCTGATGTCTAATAACATTGGGTATGTTTTTAGACATCTACTGGCCATTTTGGTACACTATTTGTGAGGGATTTTTCAAGTCTGTTGCCATATTGCAGTTGGATTGTATTTTCTCTATTGAATTTTAGGATTTCTATCTATATTTTGGATACCAGCCCTTTGTTGTTTGTATCTTCACCCACTCTGTAACGTGTTTTTTTTGTTTTGTTTTTTTTGTTTGTTTTTTTGTTTTTTTGCTCTCAGTGTTACTGAACAAATTTAGTGAATTTCATGTTCATGGCATCCAGAAAAGCCAAAGCCTGAGGCAACAGATTTTCAGAAAGATTGGTTTGTCAGGCAGCCAGATGAGGAGACAGGAGGCCAGGTTGGCCCAGACAGTCTCCTCTGGACAGAGGCTGGAAGGAAATTTGAAGGATGAGGTTAGAAAGGATCTATACATATTTGTTAACTCTAATTAAAACGTTTGAATTGATGGAATATTACTTGGCTGTAAAAAACAAGAAGGACATTTTACCCTGGGCATGGAGAGTATTATGTTAAGTGAAATAAGCCAGTATGAGAAAGACCATATAATTTCACTTATATATAGAATCTAATGAACAAAATAGAAACAGATTCATAGATAGACTGACAGCTGTAAGAGGGGCAGGAGGTTGAGGGGCTGGGTGAAAAGGTGAAGGATTTTTTTTTTAATTTAATAAATCTTTATTGTTCAGATTACTACAATTGTTCCTCGTTTATCCCCCATAGCTCCCCTCCACCTGGTTCTCACCTCACTCTCAGCCCTTACCCCCACCCATTGTCCTCATCCATAGGTGTACAATTTTTGTCCAGTCTCTTCCCACAGCCACTACACCCCTTTCTCCCGGAGTAGTGTCAGTCCATTCCCTTTTTATGCCTCTGATTCTATTATATTCACCAGTTTATTCTGTTCATCAGATTTTTTTATTCACTTGATTTTTAGAGATTTTTAGATTCACTTGTTGATAGATATGTATTTGTTGTTCATAATTTTTTAAAATACTTTTATTGATTTTTTACAGAGAGGAAGTGAGAGGGATAGAGAGTTAGAAACATCGATGAGAGAGAGACATCAATCAGCTGCCTCCTGCAAACTCCCTACTGGGGATATGCCTGCAACCAAGGCACATGCCCTTGACTAGAATCAAACCTGGGACCCTTCAGTCTGCAGACTGATGCTCTATCCACTGAGCCAAATCGGTTTCCGCTGTTGTTCATAATTTTTATTTTTACCTTTTTCTTCTTCCTCTTCTTAAAGAATACCTTTCAGTATTTCATATAATACTGGTTTAGTGGCAAGAACTCCTTTGGCTTTTTCTTATCTGTGAAGCTCTTTATCTGCCCTTCATTTCTGAATGATAGCTTTGCTGGGTAGAGTAATCTTGGTTGTAGGTTCTTGCTATATTTCTTGCCACTCTCTTATGGCCTGCATTTCTTTCTGTAAAGAAATCAGCTGACAGTCGTATGGGTGCTTCTTTGTAGGTAACTAACTGTATTTCTCTTGCTGCTTTTAATATTCTCTCTTTGTCTTTTGCTCTTGGCATTTTAATTATGATGTGTCTTGTTGTGGTCCTCTTTGGATTTCTTTTGTTTGGGATTCTCTGTGCTTCCAGGACTTGTAAGTCTATTTCTTCAAATAGGTTTTCAATATCTTGTTCTCTCTCTTCTTCTGGCACACCCATAATTCTGATGATGAGATGCTTGAAGTTGTCCCAGAGGCTCCTTACACTATCTTCATATTTTTGGATTCTTTTTTTCTTTTTTCTTTTTCAATTGATTGTTTTTTGCTTTTTTGTATTTCAAAACTTTGACTTGATTCTTGCGATCCTCTAGTCTGCTTTTAGATTTCTGTATAATATTTTTTATTTCAGTCAATGTATGCTTAATTTCTAGTTAGTCCTTTTTTATATCCCTGAGGGTCTTACTAAATTTATCAGCCTTTTATAGAAAATTCTTGAAAAACCTTATAACCGTGGTTTTGAACTCTATATCCAATCGTTTGCTTTCCTCCATTTCTTTCATTTGTGATATGTTTCTTGGTCTCCACATTTTGGCTACTTCCCTGAGTTGATATAGTGGCTTTGTGTGCTAGATGTCCTATAGGGGCCAGAGGCTCAGCCTCCCCAGTTACATGAGGTAGACACTCTTGGTGCATTCCTTTGTGGGCTGTGTGTACAGTCTTGTTGTAGTTAAGCCTTGATTGTTGTTGGTATCAGTGGGAGGAATTGACCTTCAGGCCAATTGGCTGTGAGGATTAGCTGTGTCTATGCTGGAAGAATTTCTGTGCTGGAGACACCCTTATGAGACAAGACTTGCAAAAGCCTCTGTGCTCAGCTTGGATGGGACAGAGTCTCAGGGCGGAGCAGACAGCATTGGTTTCCCATCAGCCCTGCCATAATAGGCCCCTGTGTCTCAGTGTCCCATGATAATTGCTGCAAGCACCTCTGAGAGAAAACTGCCCTGGTTTTTCGCCTGCTGCCAGATAGTCCAGTTTCTCCCCAAATGAATCTGGATTCCTAGAGTCCCACCCAGAACTGCAGTTCAGTGCAGTTGGGAGCTTTTGTCTCCCTCCTGCTTGAGAAAGCCAGCTGTGTACTCAGTTGCCTGCCCTCTCCACATTCGCCCCTCAGTTCCTCTAAGTCTCAGTGTGCTTTCTCTTTCTTGACAGTCCAGTTTCACCTCATATCAGTCTGGGTCTCCAAAATCTCACCCGGAACTGGAGTTCAGTGCAGTCAGTAGCTTTTGTCTTCCTCCTGCTTGAGAAATCCAGCCATGCACTCACATGCGTCTCAGTAGCTCTGCAGCGCCTCTGAGTATCAATGTGCTTTTCTCTTTCTTTCTAGTTGTAGAATTTCCACTCAGCCAGCCTTCCTATGGTTCTGGATGATGTCTGTTTTGCCTTTATTTGTAGTTTTGAAATTGTTGTGCGAGGCAGCAGTTTAAGTATTCCTCTATGCTGGTATCTTGGTTTCCAGTGAAGGGATTAAGAAAAAAAAAACCCACGTTATAGACACACACAACAGTATGGTAATTACCAGAGGGAAAAAGGGGTTGGGGGGGGGAGGAGGTAGAAGAGGGTCAAAAGGGGATAAATGATAATGGAAAGAGACTTGACTTGGGGTGGTGGCCAGCCAATACAATATATACATGATGTATTATAAAATGGTGCACCTGAAACCTATAATTTTAACTAACCAGTTGTACACCTGAAAGTTATATAATTTTATTAACTATCCCAATAAATTAAGTAAGTAAGTCAATAAATAAATAAAGGTTTGGATTGGGTAATCTTGGAACTAAGTGATCTTAGTTTTAGATAAAGGATGTGGAGGAGGCAAGAAAGAACAAAGACATTCCAGCCTGGCAGAATTTGATTAGTTAATCCTATGTGTGCAATTTTGTTCTCTACATGAGATCTTTATTGACTGACCCCCTCACTTCTTAATGGTCTCTGAGTGCTAAATATAACACATCTGCTACTTGAGTTCCCTGAATCTTAGTTTCACTGTGCTATGGAGGGCATCATAGGGTCATTTAGTTGCTCCTAGTAAGTGCTCCTGATCAACCCTCTGAGACTATTCTGATCCAGCTTGGTCTGGTGGTCTCCAGAGTGCTGTGAGAAGGTCTATTATTATCTCCTGAAATACACTAAAAATCTGGGGGCAGAGGGAGACACACAAAACACCTGTTAGGGCCTGGTTTCAGTGTTAGGGCTGGTTTCATTAATTGTGAATTTGAAACAGAAATTCTTAATTTTGAGATAGTCCAATTTGCCAATCTTTTTCCTTATTGATCAGCACTTTTTATGTTTTGAGAAATCTTTGTTTACTCCACATTTTAAAAGATATTCTCTACGTTTTCTTCTAAATCAGGGACGGGGAGTGTCTACCCCTCATTGGGCCATGAGGCAGGAGAAATTATTTGGTCTGGAGCTGCCAAGGCATTAAGGGTAAGTTAATTAAATGTTTGAGCAAATATAGCAGACTAACTTTTAAGTTGAGAATTTTTTATAGCCGTGGAATCCTATCTAATAAAGAGAGAATATGCTAATTGATCCTCATGCTGTCACACAGATGGTGGTGCCCACAGCCAATAAGAAGGGAATATGCTAATTGACTGCCACAAGATGGCATGCCCAATCCCCTCAGCCCCGCCAGGGCAGCAGGTGTACAACAAGGCCAGGTTGCTCGGCACTCCTGCCTTCAGAGTCCCCCAGTCCCTTCAGTCCCCCAGCTGCCCGAGGCCGTCCAAGGCTCATGTAACCAGAGTCAGCTGAGGATTTCACTGCCAGCAGTGGGCAGCAGCAGAGGTGTGATGGGGCATCACCTTCCCCTGATTGCCAAATCACCTCCCACCCCTGTGGGCTGCCAGACTGTGAGAGGGGACAGGCCAGGCTGAGAGACCACCCACTCCAGTGCATGAATTTTCATGCACCAGGTGTCTAGTGATATTATAAATATACAAATGGCTCTTAGCAGAAGAAAGGTTCCCCATCCCTGTTCTAGATACTCTATTATTTCACATTTCACATTTTGCTAATACAATCCAACTGGAATTGATTTTTATTTATTGTGTGAAGTAGTGGTTAAGGTTTATTTATTTTTTTATATATAGCTATCTAGTTAACATAACACTATTGGTTGAAAAGATTGTGCTTTGCCACTGTTGTACAGTGCCACATTAGACATAAATTAAGAATACATTTTCTCTGAACATTCTATTCTGATCCATTATTCTATTCATCAACCCATCTTTATATGTCTATTCATCTGTAGCTCTAATTATTTTGATATTGAATAGAGTATTTTCTCCCCATTTGTTCTTTAAGATTGCCCCAGTTATTTTCATGCATTTCTTTTTTTTTAATTTTAATTAAATCTTTATTATTCAGATTATTACATTTGTTTTTTTTTCCCCTCCAGAGCATCCCTCCACCCAGCTCCCATCCTTCCCTCCCTCCCGTTGACCTCATCCATAGGTGTATGATTTTTGTCCAGTCTCTCCCTGTATACCCCTCACTCCTTTCCCCCTGAGAATTATCAGTCCACTCCCTTTCAATGCTCCTGATTCTAGTATATTCACCAGTTTATTCTGTTGATCAAATTTTTAATTCACTTAATTTTTAGATTCACTTGTTGATAGATACGTATTTGTTGTTCATAATTTTTTGACTTTATTCTTTTTCTTCTTCCTCTTCTTAAAGAGTACCTTTCAGCATTTCATATAATACTGGTTTGGAGTTGATGAACTCCTTTAGCTTTTTCTTATCTGTGAAGCTCTTTATCTGCCCTTCAATTCTGAATGATAGCTTTGCTGGATAGATTATTCTTGGTTGTAGGTTCTTGCTATTCATCACGTTGAATATTTCTTGTCACTCCCGTCTGGCCTGCATCGTTTCTGTTGAGAAATCAGCTGACAGTCGTATGGGTGCTCCCTTGTAGGTAATGAACTGTTTTTCTCTTGCTGCTTTTAATATTCTCTCTTTCTCTTTTGCTCTTGGTATTTTAATTATGATGTGTCTTGGTGTGGTCCTCTTTGGATTCCTTTCATATGGGGTTCTGTGTGCTTCCTGGATGTGTAAGTCTATTTCTTTCACCAGATGTGGGAAGTTTTCAGTCATTATTTCTTTAAATAGGTTTTCAGTATCTTGCTCTCTCTCTTCTGGCACTCCCACAATTCTGGGGTTGGTACGTTTGAAGCTGTCCCAGAGTCTCCTTACATTATCTTCACATTTTTGGATTCTTTTCTCTTCTTGCTTTTCCAGTTGAGTGTTTTCTGCTTCTTTATATTTCAAATTTTTTACTTGATTCTTGCCTTTCTCTAGTCTGCTGTTAGGACTCTGTATAATATTTTTATTTCAGTCAGTGAATGTTTCATTTCTAGTTGGTTCTTTTTCATCTCCTCTTGGGACTTGATAAATTTATCCATCTTTTCTAGCATATTCTTGAAAAACCTTATAGGCGTGGTTTTGAACTCTATATCCAGTCATTTTTTTTCCTCCATTTCTTTTGTTTGTGATCCCTTCCCTTGTCTTGGCATTTTCACTATGTCGGGGAAACTTCTGTGTTGGATTCAGCCTTATAATGCCAGACGTGCAAAGCCGCAGAAGCCTCTGTTGAGCTTGGGATGGGTGGAGTCTCAGGGCTTAAGGGACCGCCTTGCCTTCCAGTCGGCCCCGCCCTCCATGGCTCCTGAGTCTCCCGTGACTGGGTAATCACTGGAGCGGTCCTTGTGCCCGCGAGCCCGCAGTGCCTCTAACTGCTGCCTTTTCAGCTCCCCTGCGCGCCAGGACCACAGGAGTCTAGGTCCACAGGATTTCGCCCGAAACAGGGGCCCAGTGGACTCAGAAGTGGCACAGTTGGGAGGGTCTGTCTCCCGCCCACTCGTGAAAGCCAGCGGCACAATCAGCAGTCTGTCCTCCGTGCAGCGCCATGCGCGCCGCCACCAGGCCTTTGATCTTTTGCGGCTCCCCTAAATTTCCGTGCACTTCTCCCTTTTCACAGTCCAAACTCCCCCCGTATGAGTTTCGGCTGGATCTGGGGTTTAGTGTCGTAAGATAAGGTGTTCAAGGCCGTTGGGAGTCTCCGTTTCCCTCCCGCCAGAGAAAGCCAGCCAGGTACTCTGGCACCCGCTCTCTCAGCGCGCGCGTCTCCGTACCTCAGCTTTTTGCAGCTCCTCTGGGTCTCTGTGAGCCCCTCTCTTTCCTTCTAGTTGTAGAACTTCCACTCAGCCAGCTTTCCTGTGGTTCTGGATGATGTCCGTTCTGCCTTTTAGTTGTAGTTTTGAAATTATTGTGCGAGGCAGCAGTGTAGGTATTCACCTATGCCGCCATCTTGGATTCCTCCCCTTTCCATGCATTTCAATATAGATTTCTGCAAAAAAAACTTCCCTTGGAATTTGATTAGGATTTCATTTGATTTTTAGATTAATTTAGGGAAAAGTGGAAGCTTGACAATATCGAGTCTTGAATCCATGAACATGGTATATTTGTCCCATTATTTAAGTTTTTTAATTTATGTCAACATTGCTTGATAGCTTTTTTTGGGATGAGGCATTGTACATATTTTCTTAGAGTTTTTAAAAAAATATTAGATGTTAAAAAAATTATAACAGTTTATATTTTTGAGGAAGCATTAACTGACTTGGAATGTTTGATTCTGGTTTTGTTTGATTTAAAGGCCAAAGCCTTCAAGATGATACTCATTTACACATGATCATTTATAATAATAAAAGCATGATATGCTAATTAGACCAGATGTCCTCCCAGACATCAGTCCTTCCAGACAAAGCTGCAATGGGTGGGGGCCCCCTGGCTGCTGTGGCAGCAGATAGGGGGACTGTAGCCAAGGCCCTTGCATGAATTTTGTGCATCGGGCCTCTAGTAAGATAATAAGGCTACTGTGAACATGCTAATTTTCTGAAATATATTATTTTAATCTTCTATAGTAATAACTTCAATGACTTACAATTCAATATTAATTCCTCAGATTTTATTAAAGGTTTTCATAAGAAATAGCCATATGAAGGATATTTCACATTTGCAGGTTATCATGTTCATTGCATTTTAAGTGAGAATTTACTTATGCAACAAATTATGTCAAATTTTAGTGTAAGGAAAATATCCATTTTTATAATGAAATGATGTACCACCTACATTAGTGAAGTTCACTTCAGGAAACAAATAACAAACTTAGAGTTATATAAAGAAATACTTAAAAAATTTTTTTTAATTGATTTCAATGAGGAAGGGAGCGGGAGAGAGAGAGTGAGATAGAAACACCAAGGATGAGAGAGAATCATTGATTGGCTGTCTCCTGCACAACCCCTACTGAGGATTGAGCCCTCAAACTGGGCATGTGCACTTGACCAGATCCAAACTGCAATGCTCTATCCACTGAGTCAAACCAGCTAGGGCTATGAAGAAATCTTAATGAGGAAACTCTTTACAATGGTTTAAGCAGGATATATGCTCCATCGTGAAGCTAGCAATAGCAAAGCATCTTGTAAAATGACAAGAAAGGGAACTTGCTCTGCTTCTTTGCCCCGCTTGCCCACCCCCACAGTCATGAAGATGGGAATCATTGCAGAAATCTTAGAAGGAAGAACTGAGAACTTTGTGGATACTCCATTTGGCAAGCTTTCTGATGCCTTAGTTTTGGGAAAGATAAAGAATGTTGATTGTGTCCTCCTTGCAAGGCATGGGAGGCAGCATACCATCATGCCTTCAAAAGTCAACTATCAGACAAACATCTGGGCTTTGAAGGAGTGGGGGTGTACTCATGTCACAGTGACCACAGCTTGTGGTTCCTTGAGGGAAGAGATTCAGCCGGGGATGTCGTCATTACTGACCGTTCATGGACAGAATCAACATGAGGCCTCAGATCTTCTAGGATGGGAGTCCCTCCTGTGCCAGAGGAGTGTGCGATATCCCAGTGGCTGAGCTGTTCTGTCCCCAAACCGGAGAGTCCTCATAAAGACTGCTAAGCAGCTAATGGCAGTGCTCACAATCCAAGGACCTCCTTTTAATTCCCACGCCGAAAACTTTCATGTTCCCCACATGGGGGATGCATATTATCAACATGACCACAGTTCCAGAGGTGATTCTTACTAAGAAGGCTGAACTTAGCTATGCAAGTATGACCATAGCAACAGATTAGGATTGCTGGAAGAAGTGCAAGGAAATGGTTTTGGTGGGCCCAGTTTTAAAGACCCTGAAAGAGTCTGACTGGCATGGCTCAATAGTTGAGCGGCAACCCATGAACCAGGAAGTTATGGTTGGATTCCAGATCAAGCCACATGCTCAGGTGGCAGGCTCATCCCAAGTGGGGAGCATGCAGGAGGCAGCCAAACAATGATTCTCTCTCATCATTGATGCTTCTATCTCTTTCTTCCTCTCCTTTTCTCTCTGAAACCAATAAAAATATATTTAAAAATAAAAATAAAAATAAAGCCTGAAAGAAATGCCAAAAGTTTGCTCATTACTGCCATGCCTCAGATAGGTTTCATGAAATGGTCAGAAACCCTGCATAACCTGAAGAATATGACCTAGTTATCACCAAGACATTAAAATAGAGCATGAATGGCCAGAAGATAAGCCTTTTTAATTCTAGTCATTTGGGAGAAAGTCTGTTTAATTTAAAATGTGGAAAAGCTTTCATGCCCTTGCTCACTAAGGAAGAGCATGTGATAAGATCATACCCATGTGAAAGATGCCTTCTGAAAGACATGGACTGCTTCAAAAATCAGAGGGAGGCAAAACCAGTTTGGCTCAGTGGATAGAGAGTCAGCCTGCGGACTGAAAGGTCCAAGTTCAATTCCAGTCAAGGGCACGTACCTTGGTTGTGAGCATATTCTCAGTGGGGAGTATGCAGGAGGCAGCTGATTGATGTTTCTCTCATTGATGTTTCTAACTCTCTATCTCTCTCACTTCCTCTTTGTATAAAATCAATAAAATATTTAAAAAAATAACAGAGGGAAAGTAAATACCAATAAACATGGAAAATTCCAACCCTTTAGAAAAAAGACAATATACCCTTCCCCTCCTCCCATTAAATGCATAACAATAAAGGGTGGGAGGTGACAGTTTCCTATGTTGTCAAGGAATATGAAGATAAAATGGCTATTTATTGGTGTCATTGTAAATTGGTACAATCTGTCTAGAGTGTGGTTTAATAAATGTATCAAAAGGCTTAAAAATATACTCCTTGTGCTGGTTACTCCACTTCTTTTATCTTTAAAAATTTATCTCTAAAAAAATAGACATGCATACAAAGAAATATATATAAAGAAGGATGTCTAAATGTCGTACTAATTTTAATAGCAAATATTCAATACAATATGAATATCCAAAAATTGGAGATAAATTATGGTTTAACTCGATTGTAAAGCATCCAACTGAAGATAATGTTGTTGTTGTTTTAAAATGTATTTTTATTTATTTCAGGGAGGAAGGAAGAGAGAGAGAGAGAGAGAGAGAGAAACATCAATGATGAGACCAAATCATTAATTGCCTCCTTCACCCTCCACACTGGGGACTGAGCCCTCAGGCATGTGCCCTGACCAGGAATTGAAACCATGACCTCCTGGTTCATAGGTCAATGCTCAACCACTGAGCCAAGCCAGCTGGGCTGAAGAACTGGTTGCTTTGTAATATATAATGAGAAAAAGGACATGTGAGCATTTTACAGTACTAATTTTGTTTTAAAATCCTTCATAAATGTACAAAAAGACTAGGAAGAAGTACAATTTTTGTTATTGTATTTTGGGGGTATACTGGATCATTTTAATTTTCTTTATATATTTTTGGTCTTCACATTTTATTTCTATATTAATATAATCAAAGAGTAAAGTTATTTTAAAAATAAAAATTACTGAGAAAGAAAAAATAAATAAAATGACAAGAGAGGAAGGATTTACCAATCCCTGACATAGTGGGCTGCCTGAAGGTACTGTGACCTTCAGGACAGGCATTCTGCCAGCACATGTAAACAGTATAGGAATGGAGTTCGTCTTGCTCGTTATGCTCCTGAAGGTGATCCCATTGGTCTGACTCAATCGGAAGCCAAAAGTCAAGAGCACATTTGATGCAGTTCATACATTCCACCTTCCAGGAAATGCAGCCCAAAGCAGAGAAGGAAAGGGCTCTAGGGTCTAACAAAAGATATTGAACCTATTGCCTTTATAAATCAAGAAAAACTTTAAACCCCTTTCTTCCTTCACTCCCAGAAAGCTAAGCTATTAAAGAGCCAATTTCCTTAACAATAGTACATCTAGACCTTGTACCCATCACTCTGTTGCTGGATTGTTGACTTGAAAAATTTACTGTTGCTTCTTTTTCAGAGAATTGCTCTTGGCCAATCAAGAGCTACTTTCTTAAGGGACTAACCCCTCACCCTTCTTCAAGAAGCCGATCAATGACAGACTGACACAGCAGTACAATAACTGGTCCACTTGTCATTATGTGAGACTGACCCTGTGGTGCAATTTGTTTCAAAACTTCCCCCAAGAGATCAGACCTAAGCAAGTGTCCAAATGAGGCCACATGCTTGATTAGTTTATTTCCCTACCCTATCCAATTTCTCTCCCCTGCTTCTCCTGAGGGAACTTTCTTAATGTCATTGGAATAAGAGTCCCTGTCTTAGGCTCTACCTCTAAGATCCTAGACCCAAGAAGTTCTGTAATATAATATCTACTTGTACATGTTGCTCATGAGGGCCTCTTTAATTCTCTGTCATCTGTAGTCCTTTATTTTAAAATACACTGGCACTTTAGAGTACTTTACATGCATTTTAAAATGTTGTCATGCCAACAAACCAAAGGACAGTCACAATTTCTGCCCTAGGAGGGAGGATATACTTAAAGGATACAGAATATCCTGAGGACAGGCAGAGAGTGAATGGTATTTAAACTGAACTGTTTAGCTTCAAAGAGCAGGCTTCTAATCACTAACCTATATTGCTCCCTTTTTGAATTTTATAAAATGTAATATTTATTACTAAGTTATTAATAACTTTGCCAATATTATTAAACCCTCTTAATATTATGTAAGGCAAGAATTATAAGTATGTTCATTTTACAGAAGAGAAAAAGTGAAAAATAGACAATACAGAAAAGGTACAACCTGGAGCCAAGACCGGTTTGGCTTAGTGGATGGAGCATCGGCCTGCGGACTGAAGGGTCCTGGGTTCGATTCCAGTCAGGGGCATGTGTCCTGGTTGCGGGAACATACCCAGTGGGGGGCGTGCAGGAGGCAGCTGATTGATGTTTCTCTCTCATCAATGTTTCTAACTTTCTGTCCCTCTCCCTTCCTCTGTGAAAAAATCAATAAAATTAAAAGATAAAACCTGGAAATAGAGTTCACCACCTTCAGATGAGTGCCTTTTTCCCTCAGCACTCCATCTAGAGGTCTATGAATGGCTTACATTGCCATATGACAGAGTCTTTTCCCAAAGAATGGAAATTGTATGCCCATGCCACTAAATATACAGAAGGCAAGTATTTATTTCTGTATTTCTTGCACAATGCCTGGCACATAGTGCATGTTCATTAATCCTATATAATAAAAGGCTAATATGCAAATCAACCAAATGGCAGAACAACCAGTCGCTATAACATGCACTGACCCCTAGAAGGCAAACATTCAAAGCAGGAGCTGCCGCTAGTGGTCCCTGTGCTCCCACAGGGGGAGCACTGCTCAGCCAGAAGCAGGGCTCATGGCTGGCAAACACAGTGGTGGTGGTGGGAGCCTGTCCCACTCCACAACAGCACTAAGGATGTCTGACTGTTGGAGGGCTCTGCAAGAGGGTACAGGCTGGGCTGAGGGACCCCTCCCCCCGCAACTGCACAAATTTCATGTACAGGGACTCTAGTTTCACATAAATGAATGAATGAATGAGTGTGTGAGAGAATGGACTGGGAAAACTCACTCTTGCCTTAGTCAATTCAGGCTGCTATAACATAGGACTGTAGACTGTAACATTTATCTGACAGTTCTGGAGGCTGGGAAATCCAAGATCAAAGTGCCTGGTGAGAGTTTCTTCCTGCTTGCAGATGGTTGTCTTCTCTTTATATCCTCACATGGCAGAGAGCAGAGCAGAGCAGAGAGAGCAAACTCTCATGTTGCTTCTCATCAGCACACTAATCTCACTCATAAGGGCTCCATTCTCATGACCTATTTACCTTCCAAAGACCCTACCTCCCAATACCATCACACTGGGGACTAGAATTTCAACATGTGAACTTTGCAAGACACAAATATTTGGTGCATTAAACTCTTTTTTATGTGTGCTATTCTAGTTCTCTGCCATGTCAATATATTAGAATATATTGTGTTATTGTTGCTGAGTGAATTTGGCAGGAGACATTCTCCTTTCAGTCTTTTCTCTCTCTCTTGAGAGTCACTTTACTCATCTATGCCTCTACATATTCCTATTTGATACTACAGATATAGTCTAGAAAGAAACGTTGAATCAGTCACTATTAGAATTAGATAAGAGCCATAGAATTCCTCTTGTCTTACAAATGGGGAAAATGAAATTTAGAGAAGCAGAATTCATCTAAAGCCGCTAAAGCTGCTGGCCACTATCAGCATAGCCCTTGCTCAGTGCTGCTCTATTGGTCCAGGTTGCTGTCTTAACACAAACAATGAGATACAGATATATGTATGTGCATATGTATTTTTATTTAAACCTTCATCTGTGATGGCCATTTTTAACTGACACATTTAAGAGCAATAAGAGAAGTTAGCAGTTACTGAGTCTTAATATTTATGTCTGGCAGTATGTTGGCAGCTCTACATATCTGATCTCATTCAGTCATCCAAATAGTTCTATAAAAGAAATGCTATAATCTCCTGTTAGGAATAAAGACATTGAGGTACAGGGAAGTTAAACAGCTTACCCAAGGTTACAAAACTACCAAGTGGTGGTTTTGAATCACAAAATCTTGATTCAAGAGCCTTCCACACTTTAGAAACTAATCTAAGGAAGTTTTTTGTTTTTTTTCCTAACATTTACCACCTATAAAACTTCTGATAGAAGATAAATATTTTTATTGCTTAGCAAAGAAGTCATTAAAACCAAGAAATTTCAGGTTCAACTTTCTTCTTCTCTCATTAAAAACCACTAATGGCATAATATACTTTGTGATCATTTTTATACTAGCACAGAATTTAAAAGGAACAAATATTATGTATAAAAACAAGAAATTACTGAAATTTTGTTACTTAAGGACAAGAAAATCACATTTAGCATAGTCCTTACTATTTTAAATAAAGGACATTTACTTATTCTGTAACTTTATCATAGTTACTTTTCTAACATAAGACCTTTTTAAATTTAAAATAAATTAGAATTATGTTTACTGATTAAATAATTCACAAGAAATCTATATATATAAAAACCTAAGTAACCTGAGTGGTGGTGGCAGGTGCAGCAGGGCCAGGATAAGTGGGAGTGATGTAGCACCTAGCCCGGGCTCCTCCCGGGCTGCCTGCACTTCATTCACTGCTTCATGCTGAGTGGGATTGTCACAGACAGTGGGCTAGAGCCAGATGAGCTGGTGGGTAAGGCTGGGCTGCAGGAGCCTGGAGGTCCACTGATCCCCACAGGCCAGTTCGAGGGGACCCCACTGGAGCATGAATCTGTGCACCAGGCCTCTAATGGAATATAAAAAGGCAAAAAAAAAGTTGTTTCAGTGAAAATTATCATCATGCTTAACGTTGAAATTTTATAAATGCACAGTAAGAAAATGTTTAGTTAAAATTCTTCAAAACTATTACATACTTTATTTTCAAATTGTTTCAGTGATTAGGAATCATGTATTACTACTTCCTAAGAAGAGAGACAAAAGTGTCTGCTATTAAGTCATCCTCTGTACATAACTAGATGCAAAAATAAAATTGGTATATGAATTGGTCTTTACTCCACACTTTTCTCTAAGGAAATATTACCATATCTTTTTAGTGAAGGCCTAAGCAAAACACATGTAATTAATAATAAATAACAAAATTTGAATTTGGTTGCTCTGAAGCCATTTTTCTGCAAATAAAAACTGCAAATTATTTACAAATTGTATTAAAAGAAATGAAAACAGATCAGTCTGTTTTAAATATATTTTACTGTACTAGAGATACCAACAGCAGCATCTCCTATCCTTTGGAAATTTGAATAAACGTGGCTCGTTTCTACTTGTAAACCTAGCAGCAGTTCAAGCTCGCTATAAAATGTGTTTCCTTGCTGTTTCTGGAGGCCTCCGAGTTCTTGTCCATGTGTGTTCTTCTAGTTCTCTGCCATGTCAAACCCTGATGTGAGTATCCCCTCCTTCACTATTTCTTCCAAATTTTGACCTCAGTCAGAATGTTGTGATTTAGTGAATTTATTGAATCTTTGAAGAGTTCTGAGTGGGGAGTGCTTCACAAAACATTCTACCATTTGCTGGCTCCTTTGTTCCTTCTCTTCTGTTCTGTCAGCTTGCAGAGCCTGGATAGCTCGCCTGTTCCCTCCTCCTATCCCTCACCTTTTGCCCCTCCTGATGGTACTTCAGCCCCTGCAGGTCCAACACCTTCTCTTAGGGGGAGCAGCCCTGCCCAGTTGCTCTACCTTCACAGTCACCACTCTGAGTTCCAGCAAGCAAATATTCTCAACTTCCTAACATAAGGTATAAATCTTCTACGTCTTTTTAAATAAATGCCTCTTTTCTAAAAAATTTAAATCAATTCCACAATAAGACCCCACCTGAGTATAGAAAAATATATCAAATGTAACAAAATTTATTTAATAATGTAAAAATCACAGAGGATTATTGAATTAAAAGATAGAGCTCAGCCTTTACCATACCTTAAAAAAATCTAACTACAGTTAATATTATATATAGAGAAAATAAACTTTGAATAAATTGTAGAAAGAATTAAACTTTGGAAGATGCTCTTGCCTATGAGGTAGGTGAGGATACACTGACTACTTTCCTGGCAGGTGAGATGACATGTATTTGGCAGCATTAAGTTTCTTTTTCAGCAATTAAGACACAAATTTAGAGAGACAGAAAAGCATGGGAAAATAAAACAAGCACCCATGCAGCCAGCACCAATAGGAAATAAATTAGTATAAACTAGAGGCCCAATGCACAAAATATGTGCAAATGTAGGCCCTCGCAGCTCTGGCTGCCTTGTAGCGCTGCAGCCACGCTCTGCGGAAGCCCCACCTTCCACCCACTGGTCATTTTGGACGGTCATTATGCCATCTGGTCTAATTAGCATATTAGCTCTTTATTATATAGGATACAGTTGAGCCCTAGCCAATTGCTCAGTGGCTAAAGCACTGGCCCATGGATCAAAGGGTCACAGGCTCAATCCCTTGTCCAGTGTGGGAGTGTGGAAGGCAACCAGATTAATGTGTCTCTCTCACATGGATATTTCTCTTTTTTTCTTTCTCTCTCCCTCTCTCTCCATCCTCCTTCCTCTCCATTCTCTTTTTAAAAACATCAATGAAAAAATATCCTCAAGTGAGGATTAAAACAAACAAACAAAAAAACAAATATAATTGAACTTCTTGTGAACTCTTCCTTATTGCATTTTCTGAATTTGGTATCATTCTTCTGAATGTTTTATATTTCTACTACATATATATGTGCTTCATAAAGGTAGAAGGGAAACAACATGTTTGCATATTTTTAAAATTACAGAAATGATGTTATACTCTATTCTTTGCATGCTTTTTCAGTGTTGTTTTTAATATTTATTCATGTTCATACATTTAGTTTTAGCTTATTGATTTTAACTCCTGAATAGTCTTTGTTGTATAAATAAATAAATGTTTTTTAGAGTCCCATTAAAGATGATGATGATGATGATGATGATGATTATTATTGCTATTAAAATCAAAGCTGCCAAGAGCATTTTGGTAAGTTGCTCTTGTGTATATGTGAGAATGGTGTACATATAGTAGTAGAATCATTGTGTTAAAAGGCCTGTACATCTTCAATTTTATTTGATATTCCAAATTTATTGTTAATGTGCCTGAACTAATTTACACTCTGCCAAACATACACAATCTTCATTAACACTTTAAATTTTATGCAATCAGATGCATGTGAAGAGGTTATCATTGTGTTTTCAAATGACATTTTTCTGAGTAAATGTAAAGTTTAGCATCTTTTAGTATGTTTCCTGGCCATTTGGTTTTCTTTTTGGGTAAATAGTCATTTCTCTTGACAGTTTTGTTTTGTGTCAATTTGGCTAGGTTGAACTCATGTTTCCCAGAATCCTCTTCCTGTATTGTTCCAATTAGAATTGGTCAAAGAGAAATTGTAAGACATTTGGGTTATAGAAGGGAAGCAGCTGCTATTTTGCTTTGAAGGTAATCATAATTCGATTTGTTGAGAAATGTCTTTGGTTTCCCCTGTGCCTTTTCTATTCCCCCCCTGAGTTTTGCTCTTCACGATGGCTGGTCCTGATGAGCAGTCCCGATCCTACGCTCCCCATCAGATCCAGAAGCAACAGCCTTCCCTGGATGTCTCCACCAACACTCCTTTGTGTTCCCATTCCCTTCGCTTGGGTCGCCTGGTTTCAGGAGAGCTGGTTAGTGACTTGTCTTTGATACTTCAATTTCTCTCTGGAATCTTCGTTCCCCAATTTCTCCTACAATTATGTAAGCTCTTATTGCTATAATAAATTCTTAGACAAAACAAAACAACTTAAAAACTGGAAGCAATTGAACAGCTCATAAAGTCCTAAGATCTGAGAGAGAAGAGAGGAATTAAAATGAGTCCAACATCTGACATAGCTTTTTGCTTCAAAGCTTTTGCCAAATCATAAATATCTATCCATATTCCAACAAGATGAGTGTACAAAAAGCAAAGTGGAGGCTAACCCAGGTAGAAAGTTTGACCAAGAGGCAAAGAAATTAAACAAAACTTTTGGCAGTCTCATAAAGCTGGAGTGGAGGAGGGAGGGAGAAAACTATTACAGAATAGAACTCTCTCAGGAGAAAGGGCCTTGGTAAACACTTTGGCTTCCAATTGGATGACTGAAGGGTATACTTTATGAGTGATTGTTAACCGTTAACAGAATATCTTCAAATCAATTTAGATAGTATAACAGTAATCTGTCCACATTCCTTTATTGATAGAAGCAAAAGTAAAATCATTATAAAGATAGCATCATTCTGCTCCTTAAATTATTTCTATAAATTTGCATAGAAAATATTCTGCATTCAATAAATTAATGTATATATATTCAATAAAGATATTAGATAAAAATAAATATATTCAAATGATCAAAAATCAGTAGAGAAACAAACAGTAGAAACAAACTCAAAGGTAATACATATATTAGAGTTTTCAGATAGGGGATTTATAATAACTGTGGTCAAGATATTTAAGAAAATAAAAGAAAAGGTAAAGAATTTTACCAGAAAATTAAAATTCATAAAAAGAAGTTTAAAGGAAATTTTGTAACTAAAATATACAATTGCTAAATTTTCTAACTCAGTACATAAGTTTAAAGCTGAATAGCCAGATGAAAGGAGGATTAATGAATGGAAGCACCAAGAGGAAAAATATGGAAATACATAAATGAGCAACATATGGAAACACAATGAAAAGTTATGACATATATGTAACCGATGCTCCATAAGGAGAAAAGAGAAAATTGGGGAAGAATCACTGTTTGAAGAGATAATGGCAAAAAAAAAATTGTGAAATTGATTTTAATAATTTACTGCTACATAATTAAGAAGCACAACAGATTCAACACAGCATAAATATAAAGAGTAGCAAATGTGCCCTTGCCGGGTGAGGCTCAGTTGGTTAGAGCATCTTCTCAACACACCAAGGTTACAGGTTTGATCCCTGGTCAGGGCACATACAAGAACAAACCAATGAATGCATACATAAGTGGAAGGAGTCGATGTCTCTCTCTCATCCTCCTCCCTCTAAAAATCAATTTAAAAAAGGTTAGCACTTATAGAAGTGTGTGTGTGTGTTTGTGTGTGTATGCACAATAATTTATTTCTGGATTTAAATGGCTAACTTTAAAAAAATAATAAAATTATATATATTATACATGAATTAAGATTTAATTTTATTTTTATCATCTTTTTTCTAGTTTTGGTAACAAAATTAATAGTCTCACAAAATTAATTGGAAATTATTTCCTTATTTTTAATACATGGAGCAGAGAAAATAGGATAAAGATGACCTATTATATCATTTTTGAAAGAACTCCACTGTAAAATCATGACATAGAATTTTATTTGTAGACTTTTAATCATTCTTACAATTATTTTAATTGAAATAGTAATTGTCTATTTTCCTACAGATCTATGTTTTCTTGAGACAACTCTAGCAAAACATTTTTTTCTAGCAATTTTTCTATTTTGTGTAAATTTCTAACATATTGGAATAATAATATATTACTATTAAATCTCCTATATGTATATAGTTCTGTCCTTTTAAAGTATATATTTGTTTCTTCTCTTTGCTTGATTTATCTTGCTATGAATAATGACATTCTCCCTTCTTATTTTCTCTTCTTCTGTATAGAATAGTTAAATATATGTTGGTTCTTCCATTTTACATTTTATGTCACTTTTCCCTTTCCTAGTTCCTATTTTCCCCTCAGATGTGTTGCATTCTGAATAATTTCTCCAGCTATACAGTTCACTTCCTTTGGTTCTTTTTGATCTGTGTTTTTTATTCTAATCCTTGTCTCTAAGTTTTGTGTTTTTGTCTTATAACTTATTACATTGTTCATTTCTCACATTTCTATGCTTATTATTCCTAACCAAATGGTCTTTTTGGTTAATATCTTATTTATTTTCTACTAGAGACCAGGTGCATGAAAATTCATGCATTGGAGTGGGGGTCCCTCAGCAAGGCCTGCCTCCTGTTACAGCCCAGGAGGCTTCAGGCAACTGAGCAATCAGGGGAAGGTGATACCCGCATCACACCACTGTTGCTGCCACTGTTGGCAGGGCAAGCCTTGGCTGGCCCTGGGAGATTGGGAAGCCACCATCCTAGGCTTGCCTGCACCTCAGGCCAGCCCTGGGTGGCTGAGGGGCTGAGGGGACTGGAGGACTTGAGAGGCAGGCATGTGGAGCAGCCGAACCTGCCTGGGGATGGGCCCAGCCATGCTGCGCACCTGCCACCCTAATGGGGCTGAGGAGACCGGGCACCATGATCTTGTGGCTGTGGGTTCTGCCATCTTTGTGAGGGTGTCAATTAGCATATTATCTCTTTATTAGATATGTTTAATTGCTTCTTTTGTCTTCTGTAATTATAACATTATTAGATGAGTTGTATCTAATAAGTCTTTCATCTGAGTCTTTTATGAGTATATTTCTGTCAATTGCTTTTTATTGACTTTTGCTCATTTCAGATTTTTTCCCCTCATCCTATCTAATAAAAGAATAATATGCAAATTGACCGTACCTCTGCTACACTCACAAGCCATGCCCACCAGTTACGCCCACCAGTTAATTAGAGCAAGTATGCAAATTAACCCAACCAAGGTGGCTATGGCCACAGAGAGAGCAGGAAGAAGGCTTGGGTTGCCCCTGGCAATGGAGGAGGCCAAGCTTTCCACATACTCTGGCCTGCCCAGGCCTCCACTTAAGGCAACAAAGTTTCAATGGCTGTGTGAGCAAAAGGCTTGGCTCAGCTCCAGGCTACAAAGTTTCAATTGTAGAAGATAAATAAATCCCAGATACCAGGGCATCCACTTGGGTTGCCGGGGGGTGTGGCTGGTTTGCAAACCACCACAGGCTCCTGGCCCAGGCCACCCCACGACCCAAGGGAACATCCACCCTGATCCAGGCAAACCAATTGGCCCCTACCTGTGCACCAGGCCTCTATCCTATCTAATTCAAGTGTAATATGCAGTTGACCATCACTCCAACATATTAGATGACTGCCCCCATGTGCACACAAGATGCCACCACAAGATGGCAGTTGGCAGGGACCAGGCCTGCAAGGGCAGGCAGTTATGGATGATCAGGCCAGCTGGGGAGGGTAGTTGTGAGGGACCAGTCCTCCAAGGGAGGACAGTTGGGGGTGATCAACCCTGCAGGGGAGAGTAGTTAAAGATTACCAGGCCTGCAGAGAAGGGCAATTAGGGGTTACCAGGCCCACAAGGGAGGGCAATTAGGGGCAAACAAGCTGGTAGAGGAATGGTTAGGGGGTGATCAGGCTGGCAGGCAGAAGCAGTTAGAGGCAATCAGGAAGACACGTAGGTGAGCAATTGGGAGCCAGCAGTCCTGAATTGTGAGAGGGATGTCTGACTGCCTGTTTAGGTCTGATCCAGGTAGGACTCCAGAGGCAGAGGTCCCAGATTGGAGAGGGAGTAGGCTGGGCTGAAAGACACCTCAACCCCTCGGAACAAATTTCATGCACTGGGCCTCTAGTATGTTTCATAAACACGTTGGAAATCATGTTCAACTGATTTATCTGTTAGAATCCTGAAAGGATATCTTGATGTTTTATCTTTCCAGGCAAGTTTTGGGTTTGCCCTGCCAGAGTTAGAAACATTACTACTCTGGGAAATACTTCTTGTGTTAATTTTCCCAAACCTTATTACAGGAGGCCTATGGATACAGTTTCATGGGAGGTATTTTCCCCCCACCCTGAGCCAGAAGTGATACAAAGTTCCTTTGTCCTATCCATTTTGAAGTGTAGAGATTTTACTGCAGTTCACACTTTCATAATGGATGATGTCTTTCAAGGGCTGTAGTTGTATGAGTCATCATCATTCTATCAACTCACAGGTGCCTAGGGCTTCATGTGGCCTTTAAAGGCCAAGCCTCTTGATTACTCAGCTGGCAAAACCTGTAGGACTGCCAAATTGACAGTGCCTGGCTATAGCCCTGCTTTCCCCTTCTGAGACATTGGAGGCTTCCTTGAGTTATTTGTGAACTCGAACATTAATGTTAAAGAAGTTTACCCAGGATTTTAACAGATTTGCTTCAAGAGCACTCCTCTTCTTCTTCTTCTCCCCCTCCTCCTTCTCCCCCTCCTCCTCCTCCTCCTCCTCCTCTTCCTCCCCCTCCTCCTCCTCCTCCTTCTTCTTTTTCTTCATCTAATACACAAAATTCTTGGGAGTGGGGAGGGGGATGCGGGCCTTCTCAAAACCCTTCAATGCAAAACCATAGATGAGGCTGTTTAGTAGCTGAGGTTCGCTGCTGAGAAATAGAAAGTATTGCTCAAATAAGAAAATGGCTTACTATATCAAACAATACTAACCAAAATATTATTTTCATTATATAGCATTAAAAATAAAATATAATTTATAAAGAAATTATAGTGTTCAAAATTATCCAAGACCTTTTATTTTTATAGTTTACAGCTATCATTATTTAGTATTATAAATTATTACTAAGAAATGTAAAAATTTTGCTTTATTAATTTACTTTATAATAGTTACAATAAATCCATTATATTTTAATATAAATATTTTCGTGAAAATTGTATTTTCTAAAACAAAAAATGAGAAGAGCAACATTTAAAAAATATTTTTGCTTATCTCCCAATGTCTGGTTTAATAGAAAAAGAGCTGGATTCACATATGTTTCTGCATTTAATATAAATGAAGTATTTGGTTGCATATATTGAAGAATTGGTTCCATGTATCGCAAGTACATGAAGAAAATTCAGTCTCACAGAGACATGGTGTAGTCAGAAAAGGGAAGAGCATTTTAATAACTTTTTTTCATATCATTACAAATATTCTTATTTGAGTCAATGTGTATCTTGTCTGCTAAATTGTCTACCTACCTACTGGAACAGTGTGGAGTGGGGGAAATAGAGGTAGAATATCATTGTACTGGGTGTTTCTATAGTCCTATATCATAGACACAACAGATATTACATATGTTTCCAAAGTTTCTTCCTCACCTTAAAGCTTCTTCTTTTCTCTTCTCTTCTCTTCTCTTCTCTTCTCTTCTCTTCTCTTCTTCTCTTCTTTTCTTTTTTATTGATTTTGGTGCAGAAAGAGGGAGAAGGAGGAGAAAGAAGAGGAGGAGCAAAGGGAGGAGGAGGAGGAAGAGAGGAGAGTAGGAAGAGGAGAAGCAAGAGGAGGAGGAGGAAGAAGAGGAGAAGAAGAAGAAGAAGAAGAAGAGAGAGAGAGAGAGAGAGAGAGAGAGAGAGAGAGAGAGAGAGAGAAACATCAATGATGAGAGAGAATCATTGATTGGCTGCCTCCTGCATGGCCTCACTGGGAATCAAGCCCACAACCTGAGCACGTGCCCTAACCGGAAATCAAACTGTGACCTCCTGGTTCATAGGTCAATGCTTAATCACTGAGCTGGCCAGATGGGTTTAAAGCTTTTTCTTTAGTCTGATTTTCTTTCCCAGCTTTTCTCCTCCTGAAAATTCCCAAAATATAAAAGAACAAGGATTGAGAGAAAATCTGAGAAAGATAAGATTCAGTATGATTAGAACACTTTAAAGGGAAGCAATTCCAAACAGAAATGAGAGAGCAAGTGAAAAAATGAGGCCTAAAACACATTGCTGCAGAACAGAAAATAAAGTGTATTGGGTGGATAGCAGAGAGGAAAGGCAAACAGTAACAGTGGAGAAACCAGCGAGGAGACAGGTGCAAAGGACAGGGGAGGCAGACAGGGCCACATATAGGGAGAATTTTTTATTTCATCTATCAGAAAAGAGAGCTACTTTTACACAACAGTAAGAACAATACTTTAAGAAAATAGTTATATCCAACTTAATATTTTGTTAGTAAGGGAGACCTCAGGAGACTGTGGTAGTCACCCATGGCTTTTCCCACTCCAAAGAATGAGTAACTGCCTCCCAAAATGTGTCCCTCTCCGTTTTGATGCCTATGGTGGTATCAAAACCTTTCAAAATGTTTTCAATTTTTCTTAGCTTGTTCTAACACTTAGGATACTATATTTATTTATTTCTCCATTGTGTAAAATGACTCTTTTTTGTTATCATATATGTTTACTTCTTTTACTTATCATGGAGATTTATCTCATCCAGCATTTCATATTTTGCAGGTTGAAAAGTTTTAATTTTGAATTCTAACATAATTCAACAGTTTTGTCATCCTCAGAATGGTCTCAGATTTCCATCAATGGGCTTCAATTCTATTGTCTGCGTTTATGACTGTAATATTCAGACACATTTTTTATTTAATTTATTTTTCTTTGAAGAACAACTAGCTTTGGAATATCCTCCTCTGTAATATCCCAGAGAACCAATGTGTTCATGAAAAGTTTGAGAATGATTGCCTTGTTCTTTATTTAGATTGTTGCTATCTCTGAGTTTGCCATTCCACAAGTGCAATCCAGATTATCTTTCATATGAAACTTTCTTTCTAGATTTTGTTATACAGAAACTCATTTGCCATTTTTATGCCTTCTCATACCAAAAGAGATTTCTGTAGTTTATCTCCTTTAGCTTATAATTTCACTGCAATAAAAAGTTTAGACCATTTTATAGACTTGGAGATTTGACCACAGGCTGTTTCCTCCAAATTATTTATAAATCTATAAAAGAAGACTACAAAGATGAGTTTATTTATCATTACTCTGTAATTCCTGTCAAAGTCTGTTGTAAAACAATGATTCTCATCTCTGGGTGACTCACTGCATTTTAATAGTGTTTGATATAGAAAAATCTCTGAAAATCAAAATTAATTACAAAATGACTGGTTCTCATTTTTCTCATATTACTCCAAATAAATACTCAGTTTTTGTCAGAACCTTGTTAGCATTTGTATTTCCTATATATGTATATAACCAGGCTTCCAACCTTTTATTTTAAATTCTCACAACCTCTGTGAAATGGAAGAGACATTAGCAATTGGCAGTTCTCAGTATTCCTTTGGAGCCCATTATAAATGATTATTGCATTGGAAAATCACCAGCTGTCTTGTATAAAAGCCTGAATATTCTGGGAAACATTCCACAGTTGCACACCTTAAATTTTTCCAATCTTACATGTTGTGACAACCAGATGATTTACTTGTATTTTTTTAGTGGTTTGGTATAGACTAATCTGTAGTTTTATTTTTATAAAATTCAAAAATTTTTAAATATCAGTTTCTAAAGTAATTTGGAATTTAAAATCTACCTAAACTTTTTTTCCAGTAAAGACCCAATTAATTTATTATTCTCCAGTTATTCTCTCTTTTGAATCCCCAATTCTCCTTTTAGACCAGGACCCTCTAGTAAGTCTTTATTACATTTATCACTTTTGAAATAGGATGGAAGCTCATATAATAGACTCTTCAAAATATATTTTACTCCACCTTATTTGTGATTGTGGACATTTCAGTTACATATGGAACTAAAATTATCCTATGAAACTACAATATTAAAAGAAACTATGGTTTAGATATCAGAGTCAAGGCAGGGATCTCAGACATCCATCCCCACGTCCCTACTCTACACATGCTGCCTCTCATCAGCTTACAGCTTCTTCTAAGACAATAGCTGCAAGATCAATATCATGCTTGTATCATTAAGGGGTACTGCTCTCCCTCACACAACATAGGGAGAACTCACAACTTTCTATAACAGATTGACATGCAGAAGAGGAGAACATCCAGGAAGAGTTAGAGCAGTGGGTGTCTCAGGTCAACGGCAGCAACAGCCTCTGGCAACCTGCTAGAAATATAAAAGTTTGATCTTTTTACTCTAGTCTTACTGCATCAGATACTCTATAAGTGGGATCTAGACGTTTGTGTTTTAATCTCCAAGTGATTCCAATGTCTAGTAGGCTTTGAAAACCACTGCACTAGAGACTTAGGTCTATTTATCAAAGGGCAGAATAAGTCCTTTGGTGGTGCTTCTCCAACATGACGTGTAGAGAAGTTGTAGGTCTCAATGGAACTAGAATCTACATTTCTAAGAAGCTCCCAAGTGATGCTGCTGCTACTGTTTCATAAACTGCATTTGATTGTAAGGCTACTACAACATTCGGAGAGAGATCATATAAGGAGGTGCCAAGCTAAACCGGCTAAAGAAGTGACCCAATAATAAGGGGGATTGACTAGACTTCATTGGGAATTTTGACAGCAGACACAAAAGAAGGCCTTATGCTGGGTTTGGGATTTTAAGAAAGATGATCTGGAGTAAAAGATCAGTTAAAAAAGAAAAGAGAGTATAAAGCTTTAAGCTTATGCTAGGTTAGGTTGCTTGGTTTGAGATTGCATGATGACCTATACCCTAAATCTTTACAGTAATTTTTAAAATAAATGAAGTTACACTTGAATTTTCCAGAAGCTCCACTAAGTAGACACAGTGGGGCAAACTGTACTCATAAAGAATGGGAAGCAGCCCTAAGTCATGTTGGTGGAACTCAGCTTAGAAAGCCTACAGTTTGGGGAATGCTGTGTGACCTTCGGAAAATTACTTAATAAATCTCCTCAGTTCTCTTGTATCTAAAATATGAATGAAAATAAAATCTATCTTACAGAATTTTTATAAAGCTTAAATAAGTGAAGATAGATGTTCATGGCACCTAAAAGAGCACTTAGCACATGATAAAACTCAAATCATTTTTTCTTCTTTGTCTGTATTTTCATTATCATTACATCTGCCATATTCATCTTTCCTTGAAAATGAAGAATTGATGCTGAAGAAATTGTACATACATATCAGAATAGTAAAAAGTGAAATGTTAGAGAACAAATTAAGGTGATTGAGAAAGGGTTCTTTGACAAAGAGAAACATGAACCAAAATAACAAATCCTTGTTTCAAATATTTTCATATAAAGAACTGAAAAATCTCTTTATTTTATGACTAGTTCCCAAAGATTAAATAGTTAATGCAAAGCTATTATTTGAGTTATTGTTAGGAGCATCAAGGTAGTGATGTTTTGATGCTATAAACAAGAAGGAGCAGGCTCTAGCAGTAGCTCACTTTCTTTTGGCTTTCCTGAGGTCACTGGTCGGTCAGGTTTCCTGTCCAATCAATATTTTGACACAGTGAGCTGCTGAAGAAAGTGAAGCATTCCTCTGGGAGCTTACTTATGTGTGTGTGTGTGTATGTGTGTGTTTCCTTTTTCTTTTCAATCTTTTAAGAAAAGTCATCCACATGTCAGACTGCTGCAGGAAAAAATTGGTAAATCATTTCTGCAACCATCTCACAGAATAAAAGAGCAGTATTTTGGCAGAAGAGGTGGTGGAAGGGATTTTTTCCTACAATTTTATAGTGATGATTTAATGTACCCCCAGAATTATTTATTTAGTATTAAAGTAATTTGGTTTCATTTCTGAGAACATATATTACCACAAGATAAAACAGATTTATTTTTGTTTTTATATATTGACTTTAACTTTTTTGTTTCATTCAGAAAACACCGTCTTAAAATGACAAGCTAATTTAAAATACCTTAATAAATGTGCATGTAACTATAGTTCCTCCTTTTTTTCTCTCCCTTTTTTCTTTCTCTCTGTCACACATGCAATATTATTGATGATTTTTGGGCAGTCATTTTGATTTGCATAAAATGTGTTTAAACACACTTTACATTCTCAATAATAGAAAAGTTAAAATCCCTGATTTAAAAGGTGAGGATTTTTCGGGCTTTATTAGGTTCTTCAGAAACAGCTCTTTAAAAATGATTTTCAGTATTTAATGCATTATTAATAAGCATTTTCTTACCAGCCTTCAGTGAAAGCAGTGCAAGGTAACAATAAATTTATCTTATCCAGGCAGAACTGTTGTCTTACCCAGTGATTCCAACAGTCAGTAAGATTTAACTTGCATGCTTCATGTAGCAATAAAACAAATAAATGACCCTATAAAATGTTACATCCTCCAATATATAAATATTTCTCCTTAGCACTTTGTACCCTGCCTAGCCACAAAGTATTGTAGCCTTCCTAGCCACAAGTGTTCTACGTATTTGAAGCCAAGAAATGTTCATTGATTTTCCTCACATCACAGTGATATAGTCTGTGTCAATAAAATAAGTAGCATTATTTAATTCAAATGCCCAAAGCATCTTATTGTCAACTGGAGGCCTACCCTAATAGGGTCCCTAGAGGCAGCAGGCAGCCTGCCGGTCGGCCGGGACTTCCCTCCCTTCCCCCAGCTGACCCTGCCCCCTGGTTGAACTCCTGGACAACTCCAGCTCTAGGGAACAATTTACATACAACACTTTTATCATATAGGATTAGTATCTAAGATAGCCAACAGTAGCAAATGCACTGGGTCTTCCTAAATGAATTAGTTACTTTGTACTTCAAAAGTTATATGAAGGTGGAGTGGCCATCAAAGAATCTACTCTGATGGATCCACATTTACCCAGCTAATATGCAAAGTTCCCACACAGGTGGCTGAGGAACTTGGAGACACACATAGCAACCAGGTTATGTGAAGCAGGCTGGATTCTAGTGCCTGTCAGTCATGCTACAATGTAAACAGAAATGAGCCCACAAAGCTCAAACCAAGAAGCTGTGGTGTTTTTCTTTCAGAAGGGAGGCCCATGAGAATGACAGTGTTTAGGAGATGCTCCAAGTGGCTAATAACATAATCCAATGACAAAACAAAGAAGTTGGGTAATATCCTGTCTGTAGTGTTGAGCTTTTCACAAATCACTTAAAAAGCAAAACAGGCATGAAAACAAAACTTCAGCTTACTCATGGCCATACGTATGCAAACATCTCATTCCAAGAGAGGGTACAAAGGTAATCTCTTTATTACCTCCTCTTTTGGTAATTAATAAACAGGCTATGAGTAAAATGGTTTTAAATTCTCAGAATATAGGCTTGAAAAGAAGCAAACCTCGTCTCTAGAACTGATCTTTAAATTGTAAATATAAACTATTTTGGTCAGACCTGCTATAGATGGCTTTTGGTCTACAAATAAATATGATGCTAATCAGAGTGGTGAACCCATTCTATAATATCGAGAACACATGCCTATGATTAGGATCAAATGACCCATGTCTTGAAGAAATTATTGAAAATTGGAGAATTGAAGTGTGTGGTTATTAAATCACCAGGTTCAGGTTGATCACAAACCTTCAACCCCAACACCGCCCTGCAGGCTTAGGCTCACCCCTGGTCCTCCACACTCCACAATGACAGCAGTTACTCCTCTGAACAACAGCCTGCTTATGTCACACACCAGCCCCCAAAATGGGGCTGCTGAGTTGTTCCTGAGTCTCCTATGCGCATGATTCTTCTCAAGCACCAACTGTGCAAGACTGACATCATCAAAGGTGGGTTATAAAATGTTTTTAGACTGTCACTACCTTCAAGACTAGATTCATCTTTTTGCTTCATGTTTCTCTTCTAAGATGTCCCTCACTTTCCAACTGCCTAAAATTTTTTCAACATCTTTTGCATGTACTTTTTATAAGTTTTGTGATGTATGCAACTTGGGCAAGTAAACGTGTGAGACTGCAAGGAGATCATAAACATCTGAAAGATCTCACAGTTCTTGATAATATATTTGTATATTTTATATGTTTATTAGATTTAACATATTTTTCCCCTTTAAAAATGTTTATTATTGAAAGTATTACTTATGTTTCCTTTTGTCCCCATTAGTGCCTTCTAGCTCACCGCCCACCACCTGCACCAGGCCTTCACTATCCTATGGTCTGTGTCCATGGGTTATGCATATATGCATGCAAGTTCCTTGGTTGATCTCTTCCCACCCACCCATCTCTGCCTCAACAGTCTGTTCTTTGCTTCTATGTCTCTGGATCTATTTTGTTCACCAGTTTATTTTAGATTATCTGACCTACTACTGCTCCGAATCTTATCAGGTAAGAGCACTTAGATGATACTCACTATGTTCGTATGAGGCCCTTTACTTTTCTTTTCATTTCTTTGTTTAAATCTGCAGCCTCTAACAGGAGTGAGAAAGCTTTCAGAATACTTCAAGTGTTTCAACAGCGCTCCTCTCCACGGGTCCCCCAGGTGATGATATATCTTTAGACTACTAGTATATGACAGCCCATTTTAGCGCTTCATAGTTCCTGTTCCATTGCTTCCACTCACTTTTCCATTCCCAAAGTCCCAACTTCAAATACATCTCTAAAATCACTTATTAAAATAAATATTGTTGAGTGGCCACCACTTATGGTAATTTATCTTTTAAATTTGTTTGAGAAGATTTTATCTTTACAGACGTGGAAGCTTGCAGTTGTGTGATTATTAGGTCAGTGAAGATGAGACATTGTGGAGAAAACAAGGGAGAATGAATAAAATATACACTTTGAAATGTATAAGCCCAACTATATTATAAAGAACTTATTTTCTCAAAGAACCTGTATCTTTAGCACTGGTGTCAAGTCGCATTTTGATCTTGCTTTGCCACCTTGCAATTCTTTGTATGCAAATCTCTTTGATCTTGGAAAATAAGAGGATACTTGTGTTAAAAAGGTATCTTTTGGGAAATAAACGTGTTAGTATGTAATTTCTTCTTGTGCCATGTCTTTATTTTATCTTATCACCCTCTATCTCCAATTCTTTTCCCTCTGCCTACTGTCGTATTTTATCAACATTCTCTCAATCCATCTTCTCAAATATTCACATTCCCCTTTCCCTGAGGAATTTCAGAGTGTTCTTCTAGAAAACTTTATCCCATTTTTATTTCTTTTATTTTTCTGTGTCTGCTCTATAAACTCCCAACAGACAATTACATGATAAGAAAGTAAAGAAAAATTCTGTGCCTGTGACCAAGGATGTTGCAGAGAATTAGGTAGAATATGTAGGGTGTTGGTGAATAGAGTAAAGCTAACTTATGACAGTGAAATAGGTCAGAGTAAATATATTTGTCCAGGGAAGACAGGCTAAGCTTAAATTAAACTAAAAAGGTGGACATATTGAAAACCTGAAGAATCTTCCATAGGTTGAAAATGGAGGAGAGGAAGTAAGGAAAGGAACAAGAAAGTGCTCGCCCCACCCCATCCCCGCTATTTTTTAGATTCTAAAGGCTGCCTGACCTAGCCCGTGCTCCCCAGCCTCCAGCCTCTGTCTTCTGTTTCCTTCCATGCATCTAGTTCACGGACTCTCCCTTTCTCTGTGCCTTGGCTGGTGTGGCTCAGGTGGTTGGAGCATTGTCGGTGCACAGGTGCACTGGAAGTTCATGGGTTCATTCCCTTAGGGGCACAAACCCATACAGTGTGTTTGATCCCTGATTGGGGTCAAAGGGCTGTGGGAGGCAATTGATTGATGTGCCTCTCTCACATCCATGATTTTTTCCCTCTCCCTTCCTTTCTCTCTAAAGAAAAAAAGAGATAAAAAACAAAACAAAAAATAATCCTTGTGATTATTAGCCACTTCATATCTCCCTCTCCAAATGATCCATGATAATCTTTACATCTCAAGATCTTTCATTTAACAATATTCACAATGTCCCTTTTGCCATATAAGGTAACATACTCACAGATTCTGTGGATTAGGATGTGGACATATTTATGACCCATTATTTTGTCTATTCAGTGTGGTAACTTGATGTTTAATATTGTTAGGAACTGTTTTCAAAATGAGCACCACTTTACATTCCCACTAGCAATGTATGAGGGTTGCTAATGCTCCACATTTTTGTTAACATTTTAAAAATGATAATAAACTTTGTTTTTTTTTAGAGCAGCTCTAAGTTTATAGAAAATTGAGTGGAAATACAGAGAGTTCCCATAGACTTGTGTGTATAGCATGCACACATAATCTTTCGGACTATCAGCACCTCATACAGAGTGGTACATTTGTTATGATCTATAAACCTGCATTTGACACACCAGTATTACCCAAAGTCCATAGTTTGCATTAGAGTTCATCCTTGGTGTTGTGCATTCTGTATGTTTTGAAAAGTGTATAAGTGACATGTATCCACAATAAAAGTATTATACATAATAATGTATCTGCCTTATAAATCTTCTGTCTTTAGTCTATTCATCCCTCCTCCCTCTACCCTTGGCAACCACTGATCCTTTTAATATCTTCAGTGGTTTTGCCTTTTACAGAAGGTCATTCAGTTGGAATCATATAACCTTTCAGATTGACTTATTTCCCCTAGTAATGTGCATTTCATTTTCCGACATGACTTTTCATGTCTTGATCGCTCTTTTCTTTTGTGTGTGCCAAATAATATTCCATTGTTTGAATGTACCACAATTCGTCCATTCACCTACTGAAAGACATCTTGTTTGCTTCTAAATCTGGCAATTATGAATAAAGCTGCTGTTAAGGTTTTCAACTCCTTTGGGAAAATATTAAGGAGTGTGATTGCTGGCTCATATGGCAAAAGGATGCTTAGCTTTGTAAGAAACTGCCAATCTTCCAAAATGGCTGTACATTAGTTGCATTCCCACTAACAATAGAGGAGAATTCTTATTGCTGTAATTCTCACTAGTATTTAGTGTTGTCATTGTTTTGTATTCTGCTAGTCTAGTAGTATCTCACTATTCTTTCAAATTACAAATCTCTAATAACATATGATGTGAAACATCTTTTCATATGCTTGTTATCTGTATATCTGTGGTGAGGTGCCAGTTCACATTTTTTTCCATTGTTTAATCATGCTGCTTGTTTTTTTCTTGATAGCTTTAAGAGTTCTCTGTCTATTTTGGATAACAGTACTGCTTTCAGATATGTTTGCAAATATCTTCTCCCAGTCTGTGGCTTGTCTTCTCATTCTCTTGACAATGTTTTCACAGAATAGCAGTTTTATTTCTTTCATGTGTCATGCCTCTGGTATTATATCTAAAAAGTCACCACCAATGCCACAGTCATCTACATTATCTTCTATGTTACTTACTAAGAGTTTTACATTTTATATTTAGGTTTCTAATCCATTACACTTTTAAAATCACAGTTTATATACAGTATCATATTAATTTCAGGCATATATCATAATGATTGTACATTTATATAGTTATAAAATGGTCACCCAATAAGTCTAGAACCCATCTGGCACCATTCATAATTATTACAGCACTAGAGGCCCAATGCACAAATATTCATGCAGGAATGGGCCTTCCTTCCCCTGGCTGACAGCATGACCTTTGCTCAGACCCTGAAGCACCTTTCAGCCTTCCCACACTGCCCAAAGGCCCAGAGCTGCTGGGGTGGTGTGGAATGCCTGATCGTCACCATGGCAATGATGCAAGTGTCCCACCCCGCCCTGACCATCCTGCCCCGTCCCCTGCCACTTGGTGCCTGTGTATGCAAATTAACTCATAATGTTTTTTTGGGTTAATTTGCATACTCACTCCTGATTGGCTGGTAGATATCGCAAGGGTACTGTCAATTTTCATCTTTCTCTTTTATTAGTGAAGATTATTGACTACTAGAGGCCTTGTACATGAAATTTGTGCATGGGGGTGGGGGTCCCTTAGTCCAGCCTGCACCCTCATGCAATCTGGGACATCCCTCTTGCAATTTGGGATTGCTGGCTCTTAACTGTTTATCTGCCTGCCTGCCTAAATGCATCTAACCACTCTGCCTGCCTGCCTGATTGCCCCTAACTGCCTCTGCCTGCCTGCCTGATATTCCTAACCACCTCTGCCTGCCTACCTGATCATCCCTAACATCCTCTGCCTAGGCCCCTTCACCTGGAACCCAGACATCCCTCCTCCAGCTGGTCGCAGGCACCTGGGACCTGGACTTCCCTTCCTCTGGCTGGCTGTAGGCACCCAGGACCATGACCATGGGTGGCTTCCCCTAGGCTTTATCTGGAAGGATTTTGGACATCTGGAAGATGTCCAATCAATCTGGTCTAATTAGCATATTGCCCTTTTATTAGTATAGACATTCCCTATGTGGTACTTTATAGCTAAATTACTGTTTATATAACTAGAAATTTATACTTCCTTAACTTCTTCACCTTTTTCACTCATTTTCTCAACTGTCCACCTCCAATTTGGCAAGCATACATTTGTTCTCCATGTTTATATGAGCTTATTTCTGTTTTTTTAAATTTATTTTGTTTTTAAGATTCTACATATAAGTGAAATCATATGATCTTTGTCTTTCTCTGTTTGACTTATTTCACTTAATTTAATGATTTAATACCCTCATCCATATCATCACAAATGGCAAGATTTCTTTTTATGACCAAGTAATATTCCATTGTATGTATATACCCCATCCTTATCCATTCATTTTCTTCTTTTTTTAAAAATATATTTTATTGATTTTTTTACAGAGGGGAAGGGAGAGGACTAGAGAGTCAGAAACACTGATGAGAGAGAAACAGCAATCAGCCGCCTTCTTCACGCCCACCAATGTAGATGTACCCACAACCAGGATATATGCCCTTGACCGGAATCGAACTCAGGACCTCTCAGTCAGCAGGCCGACACTCTATCCACTGAGCCAAACCAGTTTCGGCTCCATTCATTTTCAATGGACACTTAAGTTGCTTCCATATCTTAGCTATTGTAAATAATGCTGCAATGAACATAGGAATGCATTCTATGATCCATTTTGAGTTAGTTTTTGTAAAGGGTATTAGGTCTGTTCCTAGATTTATTTTTATTTTTGGCAAGAGAATGTAGAGTTATACCAGTGCCTTTTGCTGAAAACACTTTATTTTCTCCATTTTATTGTTCTTAATCCTTAGTCAAAGATCAGTTTTTAAATTTTAGACATCCTCATAGATTTAAGGTGGTATGACTGTGGCTTTGATTTGCATTTTCTTAACGATGTTGATCATGGTGCACATAATTTTATGTAGCATTTACATAATTTTATTGCAATAAATTTCACTGTTTTAGGATAAACAGGTGGCATCTGTCAGCAAGGGTATTATCCCTATTAATTTAGCTGGCCAGCTTTCATTTAGATACTTTTGAGCTTCTTTTCTTACTGGTTTTGAGAAATTCTAGCTTGAGCTCTTCTTCACAAAATATGTGGCATGTGGAATGAACAATAAATGCCTAAACTTGTGTCTCAATGTAAGTAATACTCATTTTAGCCTAGCAAATATTGATGCCATGTGATCAGGAAAAATCTGGATCTATAAGTGAAGTTAATCTATAATAATAAAGATGTAATATCAACAACCAAACAGCAGAATGATTATCCGAACAACCTCCCAGACGACCATGCTATGACACGCACTGAGTGATTGTTCATGGGACGATCTGCTGAGTGATTGATCATGGAGTCCCGTGATTGATGGCCCCAAAGAGGGAGCCCCAAGCTATCTGGCTGGCGATGTTGCAGTGGGTGGGTGGAGCCTCCCACTACAGGGCAATTTATCAGGGGGCTCCGCAATCTATCTTTTGGTGAAGATACTGACTGAAAGAACACTGCTAAAATATTATCTCAAGATGGGATTAATTTTCACTCATCAGCCTATCATAGTCTTACTTGACTAACAAGCTGGAGATAACCATCACTTATTTATTTCTGTCTCAAGGTAATAGAAAGTAATATGACTTGAAGGCTTATTTATCCTGTAATGTGTACACTATTGAAAAAAACATAGCATGTCCAGTATCTCTAAGAAAACTGGTGATTTCAAAAACATCAGGAGCTATACAGACAAGAGGTGTATAAGAAGATATGTACTTTTTCTGTTTGCTAGACCAGTGGTTGGCAAACTCATTAGTCAACAGAGCCAAATATCAACAGTAAAACGTTTGAAATTTCTTTTGAGAGACAAAATTTTTAAACTTCAACTTCTAATGCCACTATAAAATAGACTCGCCCAGACCATGGTATTTTGTGGAGGAGCCACACTCCAGGGGCCAAAGAGCCGCATGTGGCTCGTGAGCTGCAGTTTGCCAATCACTGTACTAGACAATAAAGGCCTTAGTGAGTTCATTGCATTGTGATGCTCTCCCCTGAACTCAGACGTGAGCTGAGCACTGGAGCTTCTACCGGCAGGATTTCATTTTCTCTCTCAGAGAACCCACTGAGGGAAGTATTGAGATACTGTTTTTGCTGATTAGCAAACAGAAGTTCAATGATCTTACTTACATTGATTCATCTTTCCTCCCTGTGTCTCTGTCTCCCAAAGGCAATCTGTAAACATGTAAAGAGCTGCCTGCGTGATACTTGTGCTGTGGAAATATAAACTCTAGGACCCCTACTACTGGAGATTCTAGTGTGAGGGGAGTGGCATAGATTCAGATGTCCTTATTTATTTATTTTTTTATGCCAGAATGATTCTGTTATGTAGCCAAGTTTGAAGAATCTATTCTATACCCCATGACTTCAGGCTGATTCAGAGAGATAACGAGGTTTCTCATCTTGTATCTCCTGAAATAGATTGGAAAAGGCTGCTCAGGGCCTGTGTAGAGAGGTTTCTGAAGCGGATGGGGATGTAATTCATGATCCATTAGTGATGGCTGTGATGGGGCCAGATGGAGGGAGTAGAATCCCACTGCCAAATATCGGCCAACTGTGATCTGAATTGTGACAGTTGGTAGGTGGGTGAAGAGAAAAAATGGAAATTAGAGACTATCAGTTACATTTTGATTAAATTTGCCTGAGAATATATCACATTTTTATACAGTTACATGTAACCCTCTTTGCTATGTCAGGAACCCGTGTTACTCTTGTAAATACTCTAGGGAGGGCCACAGTATAGGAAGTCAGATAAAGGAGAGGAGCCAAAAACCCTTGCAAATCTCCAAGATACTGACTTCTTCCACTACCCCAGCCCTGTGGGAATGCCTGTGCCAGGAATATTAGGGACTCTGTCAGAGCAACTGCCCTGGGCCCATATTCTGTGTGTTGCCATCTTATTTTTTTAAAATAAGATGTGGAATAAAACAATAAATCAAGTATTTTAACAATAAATCAAGTATTTTTTATTGTTTTAAAACTTTCAGAGATATAGCAGATGTATTTTGCAGTTCTAAATTGCTTATTTTTTCATATTTGTTTTAATGTTAGTTGTGTAGATTTTATTTGAAGAAACAGTTTATAAGGTGGGGCTGATAAAAAATTTAAGTAGGTGCAATGGTTGCAGTGACATATATTTATAGAAAGAGGGATAAAGCTCTGCCATTTCCCAGGAAAAGGCTTCCTTGCAGGGCTTCCCTTCTTTAAGGGAGAACTCCATACCTGGGATTCATTTGGGCCAGGATGACTATGTACATATAGCTCTTGTTGTAATACCAGCCACCTGGGTTTCTAGCATCCTCATTATTTCAGACACTATCAGCAGGTAACCTGGGGCAGACTGGATAGGCTATTTGGATATGCAATCAATTCTTACTTTTCCTTCTACTCTTGGAGACATTGTTACTTCCTTCTGTCCACAAAGTGTTGAAAGGAAGTGATACATATGGTCACTTCCCACAGCCAGTGTCAGGGGTGACCTTTGAACTGTTTAGTTACCTACTTGCCTTTAGAAGAATTGTGAAAGAGCAAATACAGAGAAAATGTTACAACTTATTAGTGATGTCTATCATCAGGCCAGAATTGGGAAGTGGCAGCATTTGATTCATATGTTTATCACCTTTGGTTCAGATCCGGAACAGTGGCTCAGCAAGTGCAAAAAAAAAAATTAAAGTATGTCAACATGCTGTTACTACTGTCAGCGTGAAGATAGAAAAAAGAAAGATCTAGCTAAGAGGTATAGCAGGGAGTGTCTGAACACAATTTCCGAAACTTCTCAAATTTCTATAGTGCAAAAATTATTGGAAAAATTTTAAAAAACTGTCTTATACAACTAGTAAGTGCATTTAAAAAGTATAATTGACTTTTGAATTGTACATGCATTATTTTTCTCTGCTAAACATGTTTCCTTTCAAAAATCTTAAGATGTGAGTTTTTAGAAAAATCACATTGGAAAAATACTTTATTACTCTACCATTCATTCAGTAGGACTTGGAAATTGTTCGTTATTTTGGTTCACAATCTGAAGTTCTGGTATTTTGCCTATTTTCTCATTATAACAACCAATGATAATAGCCTGTCTTTTAAAGATAATTGCATTTATTGTGCAAACTAACTGAAAAAGTGCTGAATAATAGTCACTGCTTCAGAGATTAGGTGTCATAGTAAAATTTTTATTGCATGGAGATGCTTTTGATGGAAGGAGCTACACTATTACAGAATTGTTGACAGCTACTGTGAGAGAGACATTTACATTTGTAAATGATTTTCTCAAAGCAAATGCCAAAAGGTTACTTTACCTTTTGTTACACTTTCTAATGCAGTTCTGATATTCTTAAGTGTGGTAGGTGGGAAAGGTGCAAAATAATAGATTTAGAAAAGCTTAGTGTTTGGCAGACCAAATGACAAGGAATAAAAAAGTAAGGACAGATAATAATATGTTCTTTATGCAATGATGCAGTGGGATTTTTAAATAAGGGTCCTCATTTGCCTCAAAGTCTGGGAAACGTACTCAACTCTCAGTATTTGCTGAAGGCAATGAAACACTTTATTATTCTTATTTGTTTTTTATTTTTTACTTTGACCTCTCTGAAAACATTATCTTTGAGGCAACGAGCAAGGAAACCCTGTAAACAACTGGTTGGAAACCTAACCAGAAGCCAAGACACATACTGAAATTAGAGTTACCCGTGCTTTACCATGGCTCCACTTCTGGTTTTCTCATTAGTTGTTACACATATGTTTCCTGCTGTGCTTACTAAAACAATATCTTACATCAGGCCCCATTTCCTACAAACACCAACCAAGAACTTTCTCTAGCTTGCAAATTAACTTTTAAAAGTAATTGTGGATCACATTTTAATAAGAAAATCAATGGTTATTTAATAAAAAGTATTGGGTAAGTTTTTGCATATTTGGACTTCACTTTATATTGCATGAAATGAGAGAGAGACAGAAAGAGAGGGAGGGAGACAAAAGAGAGAGAGAGAGAGAGAGAGAGAGAGAGAGAGAGAAGAGAGCTGCAAGAAATCCCAGAATAGTAGAATAGTTAGGGAAGCAAATGCTAAACATAAAATCATAAGAAAGAGAAAAAATTGAGTGCTATTTTCTAAGGAACAAAGTAAATCACAAAGGAAAAAGTGACTTGGCTACATAAAAATTGAAAAAAACAAAATCACTCTATCAAAAACAGCAAATCAATAGAGAAGTAAGTAGTAAGATGAGGAAATATCTGTGGCAAATTTGACCAAATAGGAATTCATATCCTGAAAATATAAAGGTTTCCTAGAAATATAAAAGGAAGCTCAGCAGCATGGCTCAGTGGTTGAGCCAGGAGGTCACAGTTTGATTCTGGTCAGGGTATATAGCTGGGTTGTGGGCTTGATCTCCAGTATGGGGCATGCAGGGGGCAGCTGATCAAGGATTTTCTCTCATCATTGATGTCTCTCTCTCTCCTTTCCGCTCTGAAATCAATAAAAATATATTTAAAAATATATAGAGGGTAAATTTGTTAACAATAGTTTGAAGAAAATAGCCATAGAATTTTGTTCATATTTCAAATAGATATTTAAAAAAATAAATATTTCACTTCCCTGGTAATCAAAGAAATATAAATTGAAACAAGATATTATTATCATAATTTTTTGTTAATCTTCACTCCAAGGATATATTTTCCACTGATTTTTTTTTTTTAGAGAGAGTAGAAGGGAGGGAGAGAGATACAGAGAGAGAAACATTGATGTGAGAGAGATGCATTGATTGGTTTCCTCCTGCATGCACTCCAGGGGATTGAACCTGCAACTGAGGTACATGTGTCCTTGACCGGAATCAAACCCACTTCCCTTTAGTGTGTGGGCCAACACTCTAACAACTGAGTCAAATGGGCTAGAGCAAAATATGATGCTATTTTGACTAAATACTTAGAAAACAGAAAGTATGTGGAGAGCTCTTCATGTACCAACCTGTTGCCAAGGGAAATGAGCTTCTTGAGAAGTCCTAAGAAATGGAATTTTCTAAGACTCTCACATGGGAGGATGAGATACTGTAGAAAGCTTTATTCCTGTGGAATGGCACCCTTGAGTTCCCAAGGTCCCATTTCCCTTCGTCCCACCAAAGAAGAAGTCCCATTTTGCATTAGCAGAGCAAAGATGAAATGTTGCCCAGAGTTTTCATTCTATGTCAGCACAGTCTAATCCAGCATCAGGCTAGCTTAGCATGTGTTCCCAGCTGTAAACCATCAGTCTGTTGTTTGTGGAGCCCCCACAGGGCCACATGGCTATGGAGCAAACACAGGCAACTGCAAGTCAGCCACAGAGCCCAGCGCCTCCAGCTCCAAGAGAGTTTCTTTGTCTAGGATTATGTATTCCCAATGTTTGTGGGCTTGCCCCCTCTGGCCAATGATCTCTCTTTCCAGGTTGGACTGCCAAGCATCTTCCCTATGTCACCTCGATTTTACTGCGCATGTGTCTATCTCCCCTTTGTTGGACCTCTTCCCCCAGTGATCTGTGGGGAAATGGGCTGGTGGTTTTTTTGGGGAGTGTAAAGTTGCAGCTTCCTGGTGAAGCTGGCCCAATGGCCATGCTTATTATGACTGGACTCTTTTTGCTCCTTCCCTATTATTAATAACTCACTCATTACAATGGTATTAAAACAAGGTAACAAACAGGATTTGGCAGAACAAGAACATTTGCATACAGTGTAAATTGGTGCAGGTTTTCTGCATCAATTTAGCTGTACATATTGAAAATGTCCAAAAATTCCACTAGTTTTTGCTTATTTTCATTACAAAAACGTATACTATAAAAATTGCCATTCCAGTGTTATTAATGATAAATAATCCTAATATTCAATTATGAGAAAATGTTTATATAATCTAGTCTACCACCGTGTAACTCCCCCATCCACCAAGCTCAGCATCACCAGGCACATTTTTAGAAATGCACATTCTTGGCTCTAACTGACATCAGTTTACTCAGGAACTCTGGGTGGACCCAGCATTCACAAAACCTTCAAGATAATTTTGATACATACTAAATCTTGAGAATGACTGATGTAATGAAGCACTACACAGACATTCAAAGTGTTTTCAAAAACCACTTAATATGGAAAAATTCTTAAAAGACTGAAAGAATAGAAATTGTTCCTATTTAATATTATCATGGGAATTGTGTATACTATAAATATGATTTTATTTTGTAAGTGCACCTGAGTATATATGTGTAAAACAAAAACTTCATGTATTTATGTTCACATACATTTACACATACATGTGTACTAGCAGAACAAAATGCTATTCTCAGAATATCAGAGAAGGTGACTTTGAATTATTTCCTTTTTGTACTTTTATACATTTTTCCAAATTCCCTTCATGATATAATATATTATTTTTATTATCAATAAAAGATGTTGGCCACCAACATATGTAATGCTCCAAGCTCCAAGTTTCCCATAATGTTAAATGTTTGCTAACCTTTCATGATGACATTTGTTTATTGCACAGTGAGACCCCTTCTTCAATAGCAAATGGTGTTTTTATCATCCAAGAACACAGTAAGATGTGGTACTTGGGTTGACCTAGCCACAGGCAGGATGTGGCTCCCAGAGCAGAACTATAAGTCTTTGAGCAAGGAGCCACATCCTCCTCCTACTAGTTCTTTTTTTAGCTGATGGCAACTCCCAGGATTCTGACGTAAACCCAAGTTCACATTTTCTGTGTATTGCTGTCCTACCCCCTCTTTCATCAGCAATTTTCACAATAATCTTAGTACAGAGTAAAGGATATAGAATTAAGGAAATATTAGAAATCTGCAATTCCCAATAACCAACCTCATTAAGCAAAAAGTTCTAGCAAGGAGGACTGAAGGAAAAAAAACAGTTGCTTATCTTCCTATGCTAAAAATTGCATGCCCTTTGTTATCTCAAAAAAACATCAGAATTTCTTCTTTGGTTGACTTTCATTCCCAATTATCTGAGCACACAGAAGGTTCAACCTGTTCTACTAGTACTTGGCTCATCTAGTAAGGCTATCAGAGTTTAAAATGGTCTTAAAAGCCCTAGCGTGCTTGCTGGAAGCATTCTTAAATGTTATAGAAAATAAATATTTTAGTACATATCACTTTATTTGTCTAAATCAGCAGAAAAATATAATTATTTTTGCTTCCTTCTTATGTTAACATAGTCAGAAGATTGCCCTAGCTGGTTTTGCACAGTGGTTGGAGCATTAGTTCAAGGATTGAAGGGTCATGGGTTTGATTTCAATAAAGGACACAGACATCTGTTTCAGGCTCAATCCCTGGCCCTGGACCAGGGCATGTGCTAGAGGCAACCAATCAATGTGTCTCTCTCACATCAGTGTTTCTCTCTGTCTCTTTCCCTCCTTCCACTCTCTCTAAAATACAATGCAAAAAATAAACTAAGGTGAAGATTAACAAAACAAAACAAAACAAAACAAAAAAAACAAATAAGAAAAGAAAGAAAGAAAGAAAAAAAGAAAGAAAGGAAGAAGGAAAGAAAAGGAAATTAAGAGACAGCCCCAATAACTCCAAATTGACAGCTGCTCTCAGTTGGGGTATTTAATAATTAAGAAGTGGCATCCTTCAGCTTGTATGCTATGATTTGCTTCAACCTCCATAGCTTATGTTGGAGAAATTCTGTGGGCAGAAGTACAGCTCCATTCTGTAAAAAGGTGCAGAAATTGATATGAACTGAAGGAATAGTCAGCCATGTGTTAAAGAATGACACATTAAAATAAATATCCAAAATTTTATAGAAAATGAAAATGAAAAAGTGTAATTTTATATAGTGATCTTAAAAGCTAAATGTACTTATTAAGCTTACTTAATAGCAACAAAGTCTCAGATTTTCTAATATCTATATTCAAAATGTATGGGTGGAATCAGAGACAGATTTTGAAAACCTAAAATTCTTCATATGATTGTTGATATTTTTTGGCATGTGGATGCTGTCCACCTGAATGGTACAGTCATTCCCTCAGGGTTTATTCATTGTGCTTTGTGTCTCTGAGATATTCTTATAAATATTTGACCAAGATTGGAGATACTCAAGTTTTCCAAGGAAACTTACTGAGATATATGGAAACTGCACATGTAAATGCTAATGATAAGATTATTTAGCAGAAAATAGAACAAAGGCAAATGCAGAAAGGATCAGAAGGAAAGACTGTCAAAACTAAGAAACCTAGAGCACCTGTGTTTTGTCAACAGTGATTTGGCAACTGGAATAGGAAGTGAAACCCATACTGGCTTCCAGAAGTCAGCTACAAAGTGAACCCCTAGGACCAGATGGTTTTATGGCTTTAGTAAACAATAGATTTGCATAATGTTCCCTTAATAATTCTGTCAGGAAGAGTGTTGAGCTAGGAAACAATGTACAATTGTGCCTTTTTTTTTTTTTAAACCAGCTCTCTAAATGGCCAACTGGTAATCAGGCAGAACTGACACGTTGGGTAGGAAAAAGTAGGTAAAGCACTCTTATTGGACCATCTTGACTAAAACCAGTATTTTAAAACTATTTAAATCTCCTGTGATGGCCACATTTTCAACCAATTATCACACAGCAAAGAGGGCTTCTTTAATTTCAGACACTATCTCCCTAAGATTTCCTTGTTTGTTCTCATTTGTAGCTTCCTTTGATTTTATTTCTAAGGCTTGGGTGACTGCCATTTGGTTTCTCTTCAAGAAGAATTAGCAAAACACTTAATGTTCAATTCTTTTCTAGTACACACAGGCATCACTACTCCCTATTGATCTCAGGATGTGGGATCCCCATACACCTTTTGAACAAAATCCCCTGTTTCAGCAAATGGACTGGAATCCTCATCTACTTACTTATTTCATTTAACTGAGTTGACAACTGTTCCAACAAGTGATTTCTCCACATGCAAATACTTATTTCCATTTTTCAACACTTTCATCAGAAAATGAACCAGTTGAAAAATACAGCACTAAAATCCACATTTTTATTTCCCAACCCTGGCAATAATCCCCTCCCCATTGTTCAAAACATTAGTCTTGAAAGATAGGGCTTACACATTCAAAACCCTCCAGTGCTCAAGTAGCTAACAACTAAATACAACTGATGAGTAATGGAGTGCAGACTAGCAAATATGGGATGTTGGGAACTATGGCAAGCCTGGTCTAAAAGGAAGTTTGAAGCTCTACAGCTCTGGACAACTGTTGCCATGTATTAAAGTAGTTCAAGAAATCCCTGATCTCTGGGATTTCTAAGAAAAGTAAAATTAATTTAAAAAACCCTCAAATTTATGAGAATACTGATGATTTTTCAAAGCAACAGGGTTTAAATTTAAATAATAATACAAAGGGACAAACAAAGCACTTCTATAAGTAGTACTTATCTTATGAAGTACCACACTGTGAATCCTACCTTAGCCTCCAAGGCAGAGCTGATAACTAAAAATACAATGTGAGTTTATATCTGATTTAATTTTTTTTAGTCTTTTAGATGAGTTTATGTAAAATTGAGAATTTTAAAAACATTTATTTTGAAATAATTCAGACTTCCAAAAAATTGCAAGAACAGAACAAGGAATCTTTTGTATGCTTCACCCCTTTTCGTTTCACTCATTGTAAACATATTGTCACAATGGCTTTATCATGTTCTCTAGGACAATTAGCAAAATTTGTTCTAGGATTTTTAAGGTTTTGAGTTTAACATTTAAATATTTAAAAATATATTTTTTTTATTGATTTCAGAGAGGAAGTGGGAGGGAGAGAGAAATAGGAACATCAATGATGAGAATCATTGATCAGCAGCCTCTTACACGAACGACCCCCACTGAGGATTAAGCACACAATCAGCGCATGTGCCCTGACCGAGAATCGACTTTGACCTCCTGGTTCTTAGATCAATGTTAAATCACTGAGCCACACTGGCCAGGCTTACATTTAAATCTTTAATCCATTTTGAGTTTATTCTTGTGTATGGTGTAAGAAAGTGATCTAGTTTCATTTTTTTGTACATATCTTTCCAATTGTCCCTATCTAATGAACCCAAAAACATTAATTCAAAAGAATAAATACACCCCTATGTTTATTGCAGCATTATTTACAATAGCCAAAATATGGAAGCAGCCTGAGTATCCATCAGTAGTTGAGTGAATAAAAAAGTCGTGGTACATTTTCATAATGGAATAGTACTTGGCTATAAAAAAGAAGGAATCTTACTCTTTGCAATAGCATCAATGGAATTTGGAGACCATTATGCTAAGTGAAATAGCCAGTCAGAGAAAGACAAGTAACATATGATCTCACTCAAATGTAGAATATAATGAACAAAATGAGCTAACAAGCAAAATAGAGAAAGACACATAGATAGAGAGCAGGCTGACAGTTGTCAGGGTAGGAGGTTGAGGGACTGGGTTGGGGTGTGTGAGAATTTAACCAAAAAACAAAAGAAAAGAGAAAAAACTCATGGACATAGACAACAGTGCAGTAACTATGGGGAGAAGGAAAGTGAGGGGGGATGTGGAGGAGAGTATAGAGGGGATAAATGGGGGAAGATGCCTTGACTTGGGGTGGTAAACACACAATATAGTGTACAGATGATGTGTTGTGGAATTGTGCATCTGAAACCTGTATAGTTTTGTTAATCTGTGTTATGCTAATAAATTCAATAAAAAATTAAATTTTTTTAACCTCATCATTTTTTGCCTTTGCTTTTTTTCTTTTCAATATATAATTAAAGAATAACTTTTACTTAGGACATTATTTGTTTGCAACTAATAGGTCTTGATATAAATTATATTTATTATTGTTATGTTCAAAATATTTTATAATTTCTATTATGATTTCTTTTTTGGCTTATTATTTACTAGAAAATGTTAATTTTCAAGTCATGTTTGCTATTGATTTCTATCACATTATGGTTGGAGACCATAATCTATTTTGTATTTTTATTTTATTTTATATACATGTTTCAAAGCTTTTATTAAAATTTTATGCAAGAAAAAAAACTCTAAGGCAATTCTTTCTTGATAATTATCTAACCAAGGAAAAAAGAAAGCAAACTATGGTGGTTCAATAAAGAAATATCTGGTTAAAAATGTTCAGGTCTCTGGGGGTTGGGGAGAGGCAATGAGGAAGAAAAGAAGCAAATTAAAAAAAAAAAAATTTCAGGTCCCTAAATGCTAGAGTGGGCTCCCAGAAGAAGGTTAATTCTCATTGAAATGGACCAGAAAATTGTCTAGGCATTTTGCAGGATTGATAATTTCTTCTCAAAAGGAGGTTGAGAATTAATGTAAAAAAAGTAAGTGTTATCCCAGAATGATTTAGTACAATAAGCAGTCATTCCTATATTCACTGGGGATTCCATGGTGATGGTTCCTGCCCTCACAGAGCTAACAGTCCATTGAGGAAGATAGACTCTGATTAGGTCACCCTGTGAACAAGCTTAGAACTGCAGGTGACAGGAGCAAGAAAAGAGTTTGTACTTGAGGAATCTCCAGACAGGGGAAGTTTTCCTAGGCAGTGGGTGATACAGATCCAAATGATGAACAGGCATTGATTAGGTAGAGAGGGAAAAACATGGGCAAAGAGCAGCAGGAGGGAAAAGACCATTATTTTTTTTGTTTTGTTTTGTTTTTAAAATATATTTTATTGATTTTTTTATAGAGCAGAAGGGAGGGAGATGGTTAGAAACATCTATGAGAGAGAAATATCAATCAGCTGCCTCCTGCACAACCCACACTGGTGATTTTCCCCCAACCAAGGCACGTGCCCTTGACCAGAATTGAACCTGGGACCCCCCAGTCCACAGGTCGATGCTCTATCCACTGAGCCAAACCGATTTTGGCTTTTTTTAAAAAATATTTTTATTTTTTACAGAGAGGGAGAGAGGGGGATAGAGAGTAGAAACATCAACGAGAGGGAAACACCGAACAGCTGCCTCCTGAACACCCCCCACTGGAGATGCGCCCACATCCAAGGTACATGCCTCCAGCCTGAATCGAACCCGGGACCCCTTAGTCCACAGGCGGATGCTCCATCCAATGAGCCAAACCAGCTAGGGTGGGAGAAGACCTTTGTACATGCAGAGTATAAGGAGCAGTGAGGTGTGAGATGATGCCAGAGAGGCAGGCCATGTAGATCATAATTTATATGTTTTCAACATTTTATTCTGAACTACAGGAAGGGTCCCTAGGCCTGGCTGATGAACAGGACCAATAGGGGCCTACCAGCTGCCAGCCAGGGCCTCCCTTCCATGGCTGGCAGGGGCCTTCTTTTGTCAGAGTATGTAATAGCAAGCAATTGATTGAACTTCTAGTCTCCCAGTTGAACTCCCAAGGGGACACTTTGTATATTAGCCTTTTACATAGATAGATAGATAGGACCGGCTTTTTGGCTCCCAACTTGTCAATGTTTAAAAAAATTTCTCCATGTATTTGAAAAAAATGTGTACTCAGCAGCATTCAATATTTTACATGTACCCTAATGTCAGATTAATTATACATACGAGTAAAATATTTTATATCCCTATAATATTAGGTATAGTTTTAAAATCATGTAGTAAAATATTTTATATTTCTACTGACATTGTGTCTGCTTGTTTTACAATTAAAAAAGTATTAAAAATGAATATTTCTCTCCCAATTTTGTCAAATTTTGCTTTCTGTAGTGTAAAGCTGTTATTAGGTAAATTCAAATTGAATATAAATATATTCCTAGTGAATTAAACTTGGCTTTCTTAATACATAGTAATGCTTTTTGCCTTCAATTATAATTTATCTGTATTGCTATTTTTCTCACTAAGATGTCTAGCAACCAAGAAACTTTACTTAAGCATGGTGGATGTGAAGAGCTAGTACATAAGAAGACTATAATTTTGAAGAATTAGAAGCTCCGGGCCATTTTAAGATTCTTATACCATTGCACTAATCATCAGTCAAAGTATGGCCTTGTAAGAATTTGATTCCAGTTATTGAGAGGAATTACGTTTTCCTTCTGACTTCTTTCAGGATTTCTTTATATTTTATTTTCTGTGACATGAAAATTATATGCTTAGGTGTATTTTTTGGGGGTGGGGGTTGGGGAGAAGGAGTATTGATCCTGCTTGCTGTTCTCTGAACCTCCTGGGTCAGAGGTTTGGTGTGTAAGATTAAGTCGGGGAAATTCTCAACCATTGTATTAAATATTTTTCTGGCCCTTTCTTTCTCCTAGTATATTTGTCATATGCATCATATACATTTTGTAATTGTCCCACAGTCCTTGGATATTCTGCTCTGTTTTCTTTTTTCAATCTTCATTTTGTTATGGTTGTTGTTGTTATTGTCTTTTCAGTTTTTAAGATTCTTTCCTCAACTGTGTGCAGTCTTAATAATCTCATCAAAGACATTCTTCATTACTGCTTCAGTACTGTTTTTTGTTTGTTTGTTTGTTTTTAATCTCTAGCATTTATTTTTGGTTCTTTCTGAGGATTTCCATTTCTCTGCTACAATGTTGATGTGTTCTTGCATATTGTCTGCTTCATCCATTAGAGCCCTTAGCATATTAATTATAGTTGTTTTAAGTTCTTGGTTTGATCATTCTAACATCCCAGTGTCTGGTTCTGATGTTTGTACTATCTTTTTAAATTGTTTCTTATCTTTTGAATTGCCTTGCATTTCATTTCATTTCATTTATTTACTTTTATAGCTCTACATGGTGTACTAGATAGGAGGAACTGCTGTAGATAGGTTTTAGTGTTGTGGTGGAGAGGTGTGGGGCTGGGGAAGCATTCTGTATTCCCACCATCAGGTCTCAGTCTTCTAGTGAGCTTTTGCCTCTAAGCTGAGAATTTCATAGGTGTTTCTCAGTTTGTACTCTCCCCTTAGGTGGACAGGATAATGAGGGTGGGCTGGGATCTTCCCTCACTTCAGTTAGGCTTTCAGAATACCCCAGCAGGTTAGGCTCTGGTTAGCTTCCCCTGAGGGCAGGCCTTGTGAAGAACAGAGCCTCCAGCATATTTCAAAATGGTTCCTTTTTTCCTCCCCCTGCTGGAAGCCCAAGGGGATTTTTCTCTGATATTTACTGTGAAAATCTCTTGGAGCTTCTAGAGGCAACCCTCACAATAGTGTGGCACTACCCCACTATGACAGGCTTTCCCTAAAGTTTTTAATTTTCTTCTTGTACACACAGAGTCTTCAACAATTCATCAACTACAGTTCAGGTTTCTGGCCACAGGCTCCTGAGTCAGGCAAGTCTGCTCAGTGGAACTGTGACTCTCTCAGTTTCCAGGCTTGTCACTCTCTCTTATCTTGGGGGCAGGGGCCCTATGCCCAGCGACCTCTTCTCATGCATTTAAGAGGAGGTAATGTTTCAGTCAGTTTAGCCTTTTGTTTGTTGTTAGGACAGAGTGATGACTTCCAATTTGCTTATATGCATAATTGGAAAATGGAAATCCCTCTCTAATTCTTTTAAACGTCTACTATTATTTTTTCCTTTTATTAATATGTGTGTCTATTTGTGAGTAGTATGCAATATTAGCTCATATATTAATTCTATTTTTATTTTCCTTTCTTCTGTTTTTTTGTTTTCTTTTCCATGTTTCTCCAGCTTGTGTTTGTGGAACATATATGCATTGTGTGCTTTATTGCAGCATTTATTATATCTGTTCATTTAAGCTGTTATTGTATACTTGAATTTTATATGCTGCAGCTTATTTTTGGTTAATGTTTTCTTGAATTCTGAAACAAGTGTATTAAAATGTATTCAGTAATGATTTTGTTTTTATTTTATTTCAATACATGCTTTTTTGCTTTAAAGACTCCTTACTAAAAAAGTAATCCAATGATTTCTATTTCTTCTTGAAAGCATTTGTTTGAAATATCTATGACCATATATATATATATATATATATATATATATATATATATATATATACACACACACACACACACACACACACACTAGTGGCCTGGTATACAAAATTCATGCATGTGGGGGGTGGGGTATTCCTCAGCCCAGCCTGTACCTTCTCCAATCTGAGACCCCTCAAAGGATGTCCTACTGCTGGTTTATGGAGATCAGGCCTAAACAGGCAGTCTGACAGTCTGACATCCCTCTTGCAATCTGGGACTGTTGGCTCCTAAGTACTCAGCTGCCTGCCTGCCTGATTGCCCCTAACCACTCTGCCTACTGGCCTGCTCACTCCCAATGCCCCCCCCCCACACACACAAACACATCACCCTGGTTACTCACAACTACTGTCCCATCCTGGCCTGATCACCCACAACTGCCCTCCCCTCTTGGCCTCTAGCCACCACTACCTCAGCCCCACCACCATAGCTTTGTCCAGAAGAATGTCCGGAAAGTCTCCTGGAAGGTCTCCCAGTCTAATTAACATATTCCCCTTTTGTTAGTATAAATAGAGGCCTGGTGCACAGGTGGGGGCTAGCTAGCTGGTTTGGTTTGCCCTGAAGGGTATCCCAGATCAAGGTGGGGGTTCCCTTGGGGTGTGGGACAGCCTGGACAAGGAGCCTGTGGTGGTTTGCAGGCCGGCCACATCTGCATGGGGTGAGGGTCCCCACTGAGGGGGACATGGCCAGCCTGGGTGAGGGGCTGAGGGATGTTTTCAAACTGTCCAAATTCCCCTTCAGGATGGGGGTTCCTGCTGGGGTGCCTGGCTAGCCTGGGTGAGGGGCTGATGACTGTTTGCAGGCTGGCCACACCCCCAAGCAGGGATTCTTATTCCATGGGGGCATGGCCAGCCTGGGTAAGGGGCTGAGGGCCGTTTTGAGGCTGGCCACACACCCTTCAGAGTGGGGATCCCCACAGAGGTGCCTGGACAGCCTGGGTGAGGGTCTCATGGCTATTTGCACACTGGTGAAGCCCCCCAGTGAGGACTCTCAACTCATGGCGGCATGGCCAGCATTGGTAAGGAGCTGAGGGTGTTTTTAGGCTGGCCACACCCCTCCCCCCCTCCCCCCGCTGGCAACCCAGTCCCCCATCCCTTCCTTGAGTGGCTGCCAGGGTTGGTGGGAAGCTTGGCTTCCTCTGTCACCAGGGGCAACCCAAGCCTCCTGCTCATTCCAGGTCCATAGCTGACACCATCTTTGTTGGGTTAATTTGCATACTCACTCCTGATTGGCTGGTTGGCATCGCAGAGGGACAGTCAATTTGCATGTTTCTCTTTTATTAGTGTAGATATACTGTATATATATGTATATATATTTAGGTATATGAGGAATACTCAGAGATAATGAGGAAGAAATATGTCTGAAAAGAAAATAGGATGTCACTTTAATTAATGGAGAAGCTGAAAACTCAAACCTTTGGAAATCTTGGAAAGAAAGAAAAATGCAGTAATTAAAATTACATACACAGTTTGTGTATTTTAAACCAGAAATGAAGAAATCACCTAGAACACCACAGAAAGACTAAGGAGTTGAAACTCTTCCCAAATGCAGTCAAGTTTGCAGAACTCCCTAAAGCTTGGATTTAGTTATATATATTTGACTCCACAAATCAGATACACCCTTTTGAGATTGTGATTTGAATGTAACCCAAGAAAGGAATTAGCCCATTAATGCAACTACTACCTCTTCTGGCATGAGTTGATAACGTATTTGGTATCTTGGTGGTGGCAGTCAAAGCATGAAGAGTTTTCAGAAGTTGCAAAATGGTCTTGGAAAGCAGTTTTCTCATCAAGCAAATTCTCTAGTAGTTTAAGAAAAATAATTTTCTCATCAGGACTGAAAACCGTAATTACAAATGGTGAGCCAAAATACTGGCAAACTTAATTAATATCTATGTAAGCATTATCTTCAAATAAAAACAATAACTTTTTAAGTTTTAAAAAAGGATTAAATTAAGTATCCCAAGAATCACTACTTTTTATTACCTTAGAAGAACATCATTAAGTCCTCTTTGATTCTCAAGGTCAAAACAATAATACTTAACCTGGAACACAATTCCTCATATACTTTTGACTAAATTTACTCCTTAAGAAGCCCCATACTCTGACCTAAAATACATTTAGATAAAACATATAGAATAGACATAGAAATAGATATATAGGACATATGTGCCCTCAAAATTAGTAAGATGACAGTTCCTTGTTTTTTTAACTTACAGATGTCTAATATAGAACATACCTAAAGAATTATAGCACCAAGAGTAGAAGAAAAAGCTAGTAGAGAAGGAACTCAGGAAGTATATGATGGTAAGTGACAATAAAAAAATGTCTCAATCATTGGGTCAAAGCAACATATCTCTTCAATGGGAGTACTACAAATCTATATATTTTTAAATATATTTTATTGATTTTTTTACAGAGAGGAAGGGAGAGGGATAGAAAGTCAGAAAAATCAATTAGAGAGACATCGATCAGTCGCCTCCTGCATGCCCGACACTGGAGATGTGCCCGCAACCAAGATAAATGCCCCCGACCGGAATCAAACCTGGGACCTTTCAGTCTACAGGCCGACACTCTATCTACTGAGCCAAACCGGTCTTGGCTAAATATATTTTTAAATACGTTTTTATTGGTTTTAGAGAGAGGAAGGAGAGGGAAGGAGGGACGGATAGAAACACCAATGATAAGAGAGAATCATTGATCAGCTGCATCCTGCATGCCCCCTACTAAGTTGAACCCTAGCCGGGCATGTACCCTGAACTCCTGGTTCATAGGTTGACGCGCAACCACATAGCCACACTGTCTGGGCTATATAAACTTATTTTAAAATCCTTTGCAGGTTATTTCATTATTTTATTTCTGTTGGTGTGGGTCCTTCTGTGTGAGGTAGCTTTTGACAGTTGCTCTGATACTGGATTTCCTTGTGTAAGTTGTAAACTTTTGTAACCTCTTTTGTAAACTTGCTGCTGGGAACTACTGATTTTTCTAGATCCTCTTAGTCAATGAAATAATATGGTGTTTTGGTTATCTGTGATTCTAAAGCACCCTTATCCATTTTGTTCACTAGAGAGAAGATTGTCCTCACATTTTCAGCTGGAGGAAGTTGCTTTTCAGTTGCAGGCAGCTTGTTCAGAAAATGTTAAATGCTTTTGAAAAGTGATCTCTTCATCTTGCAGAACAGGATTCAAAGAGGTCCTGTCTCTCTCATTTCTTATTTATATTCATTTCTGATAATGTTATTAGAAAAGTGATTCCATTAATAAAGTTGTTTATTTGTAGGTCCTATATTTGCAGCTTCACTCAAACTCTCCTTGCAATGACTAAATGTGTTTATAGTGTGGTTATCGTTAAACTAGAGGTCTGATGCACAAATTCGTGCAGCAGTGGGGTCCCTCAACCTGGCCTGTGGGATTGGGCCAAAATTGGCTCTCCAACATCCCCTGAGGGGTCCCAGGTTGCGAAAGGGCACAGGCCAGGCCAAAGGACCCACTAGTGCACAATAGGGGTGAGGGAGGGGTCTGGGAGGTTGGCTAGCCAGGGAGGGACCATGGGAGGACTCCAGGGTGTGTCCCTCCCATCTCACTCAGTCTCAATTGGCTGTACCCCAGCAGCAAGCTAACCTACCAGTTGGAGTTTCTTCCCCCTGGTGGTCAGTACACATCATAGTGAGCGGTTAAGTAGCCTTAGCATATCTTATCTAATAAAAGAGTAATTTGCAAATTGACTGTATCTATACTACACCTACAAGCCATGCCTGCCAGCCAATCAGAGCAGGCATGCAAACTCACCCAACCAAGATGGCTACAGCCACAGAGAGTTGCCCTAGGCGATTTAGGAAGCCAATTTTTCCGAAAAACCTTCAATGGCTGTGTGAGCTGAAGGCTTGGCTCTGCTCCAGGCTACAAAATTTCAACTGTAGAAGATAAATAAATCCCAGATACCAGGGTCTCCACTTGGGTCACTGGGGGGCATGGCCAGCCTGCAAACCACCACAAGGCCCGTTCCCAGGCCATCCTACGCCCCAAGGGAACACCCACCCTGATCCAGGACACCCTTCAGGGCAAACCAACTGGTCCCCACCTGTGCACCAGGCCTCTATCCTATCTAATAAAAGAGTAATATGCAGATTGACCATCACTCCAACACACAAGATGATCCTGCCCCATGTGGACACAATATGGCTGCCACAAGATGACCAGCAGGGAAGGGCAGTTGGCAGACCAGGCTTGCAAAGAAGGGCAGTTGTGGATGATCAGGCCAGCAGGGAAGGACAGTTGGGAGGGACCAGGCATGCAAGGGAGGGCAGTTAGGGGTGATCAAGCCTGCAAGGGAGTGCAGTTAGGGGTGACCAGGCCCAGAGGGGAGGGAAGTTAGGGTCAAACAGGCTGGTAGAGGAGCAGTTAGGCATTAATTAAGAAGGCAGGGTAGTGGTTAGAGGGTGATCAGGCTGCAGGCAGAAGTGGTTAAGGAAAATCAGGAAGGCAGGCAGGTGAGCAGTTGGGAGCCATCAGTCCTAGATTGTGAGATGGATGTCTGACTGCCCATTTATGCCCAATCCTGCGTGGACTGACTAAACAGGCAGTTGGACATCCTTTAAGGGATCCCAGATTAGAGAGGAAACAGGCTGGGCTGAAGGACACCCCACCCCCTGTGCACGAATTTCATGAACTGGGCCTCTAGTTATTAACATATGCTTTGATTGGTTGAACAGATGACTGAACACTTAGCATATTAAGCTTTTATTATATAGAATGATTGCCATATGATCATGCATCTGTGATGATTATTCATTGTATAATAATTAGCAAGAGTTATCAGTTTACCCAAAACCCAGATGATAAAGCTTAGTATCGTGCCGTGTTGAAGATAGTTTTGCAACATCTTAGATAATTATGCTGGAGATTAGGTTGATATGGTTAGGATTATTGGGAGCTCTAATAATCCTCTACTCTGGTCTTCTGGACTTTCTGCAGTCTGACAAGACCTCTCTGAACTGGCAAAATTCTCAGCCAAGCACCTCACTCAACATTTTCTTTATCCTGTTTGTTATTCTTTACTTGAAAAGGATATTTTTCCTCTGTTTTATTGTAGGAAATCTTGAACTTCTATATGACTTTTGAAATAGAGGAGGCTTTTTTACAGTCTCTCCAGACTTTGTAAGATGAATGTAAGATATAAATGTTAGTGTCACTGCGCTACCACTTAGCAAATTGTGAATGATCACTTTTTGTGTATAAAGTTTTCATTTCCAGTCCAGGAAGTGAGGATACCAGGATGAATAAGTTCTCCATGAAATCTGGTTGAGCTAGAATGTTTAAAATTTGCTTAGTGGTGACTAGATGATGATCCTTACAATAGCATTATCATAACAGAATATTTTAGAGACTAGTTAGAATTTGGCAATTGAGTCTAGTGGCATTTGCAAAATACTAAAATTTTCTAATAAAAATGAAATGATTTTGTAAGTAATAAAAATTGTATGCAGAAATAATACTAATTTAATTGAGATGAAAAATAAATATAATTAGATCAAAATAAAATTAATACAATCAATAAATTTCTCCTAAAATTAGGATCCTCAAAGGTAAATGCCAACTAATTTATACTAAAGTCCTCCAACAAAAATAACATTATTAAGTAATGGTTTTTAGTGACAGTTTACAATTTTACTTGTTAGATTGCTCCTGTACAGATTCCACATTTGAGTTGTCAATGTTATGATGAATGGGGTCTTTGACCTCTTTGCTTTTTCCATGAGTCATGAAAAAATTTAATTTTTCTTCACATTTACACTCTACTACAGTTGTAAAATCATTAGGCATGAAAATATGGGATTATGTATAATAATATGTCAATGTTTTGATTCTTCAAATGTCCACTCTTAACTACAGCTATAGCTTGGAGGCAAAAAATAAAAACAAACAATCCCCTCATCTTGATCTCTATTATACACACATTACTATAGGCACAGTTCTTTTCCTAATAAAGCTGGTAACTGATATATAAGGCATCAATAAAGTCTAAGTAGAGTACTTTTATAAATGATAATTTGAAAAATGAAAATAAACATTTTATGAAAATGCATAAAGAAGGTTAAAACAGATCTACTTATTTGGAGATCTGTAAAGAAGTCCATTCTAATTTTTATCACTTATTTAGGGAAAACAGGGCTATTTGGCTTTCATTTTCCTTTAGTCTTATACTAGAGGCCTGGTGCACAAGATTCGTGCACTGGAGGGGGGGGGTCCCTCAGCCCAGCCTGCGCCCTCTCACAGTTCGGGACTCCTTGCTCCTTACTACCCACCTACAGTGGAGATGGGAGAGGCTCTTGCCACCATCGCTTGCTCTCAGCCATGAGCCTGGCTTCTGGCTGAATGTTGCTCCCCCTTGTGGGAGCACACTGACCACCAAGGGGAAGCTCCTGCATTGAGCATCTGCCCTCTGGTGGTCAGTGTGCATCAGAGTGACTGGTCATTCTACTGTTTAGTCTATTTGCATATTATGCTTTTATTATATAGGATTCTATGCCTGCTGAGATCAGAGAATGTTCAATCACTTTTTTTTCTTCTTATTTCCATCCCTACTTACTGGTTGCTCTTTCTATACCAGCTGGGCTTAAGGGCAGGGTGGGCATAAAGGAGGAGGAATGCACAGTTAAAAGAAAGCTTACAATTTCACATTTTGACTATGTTGACAAAAGATGGCTCTATGCTCTCTGATTCCAGGGAGTGTTTGAAGCCGATTTTTTCTTTTGTGAATCATTTTTATGGGTTACATGTAAGCCCTCCTCCATTGTTGAATCTCTCTTACCTCAAATTCCCTCAAACTTTACTATTTTATCTGGTTGCTTATTCTCACTGCAGTTCTAAAGAGTTCTATCTAAAAAACTTCCTCATTTTTCATATAACCTGACTCTTTCATCACTTTAATTTGGTTGATGGGTCCAAGAATCAGGTAACTTTATTTTATTTTTTTTAAGTTTAACAGCTTTATAAATTTGGCATTTTGTCTGTCACTTCCTTTGGAAAACAACGTTTATTCTCCTTCACTGCCCCAGCTTAATCAGATGCCCCCTTCATGACAGTACATCAGGACAGAACAAGTTGAGGAAAGGCTCTTTTTATTATTAGCACAGCTCTGAGCCAGTGGGGCCCCAAATATGTTATACCACTGAAGACCTTAAGGTTTCTTCCCTATTGTACATTGAGGCCTGCCAGATCATAAATAAAGTTCCACTTCTTATTACCAAGAATATGATTTATGTCTTAATTATGTTTACTTAATTCATGGGTTCTCTCCTGAGGTGGAAGGTAGAGGGTGCACAGTGAAAAGAGGTTTAGAAGTTGCCATTCATTCCTATCACACAAAAAATATTTTATTTTCAACCGTTAAGAACAAAAATATGCTCAGTTCTCTATTTGGTAAGAGTTAAAGCTTCTCTATAATTAAAAAATATGAAAAATATTTTTTCTTATAAAGTTAAACATAATTCAGTTATGATTTGGCTATTTTTCTTAGAACCAATTCACAAGTCATTTCCTGCTGCATATTTCCTTCAAGTTGCCTGAATAATGGTTTTCCCAAAGGATCTTCAGTCATTTAGACTTTTGGTCTACACTGCATTTTACCTCATGAGAACAGCAGACACTGAGAAAAATGCAAGCCAACCATAGCTTTTAAAACTGTCTTTTGTTTAAAAAAAATGTCAAAATGACTTTTCATTGTAAGACTAAAATGTTAACTATAAGATTTAAAAATAAAATTCTCAGTGGACTGGTATATTCAGTTTTCTCCTACTTTTCCAATTGGATGTTGATTTAAGTTTATGTGGAATCACTTATCCTTTTCTGTTTGGTTCAGGGTTATTTTACATTTACTCACCTGCTCTTTTCAGTTTAAGGCATGGAAAAGACTGCATAAATCTTTGAAATTGAAGAAAGAGTATTATTTGCATAAGGATAATTTCTACTAGTTCTTTAGGTAGAGGCACTGTTGATCAACTTTTATTTGCATCTGTAGCAACAATGGATTTGTCTATGGAAAAAACTGAAATTTTATTGGCCTTAACTTGAATTTTCCTCTGATTATTTTAACCCTCCTTTTACTAAAATATATTCGGTATCTTTCTTTTTCCTGCCTTCTTTCTTTTTCTTTTTTTAAAAAATATTTTTATTGATTTCAGAGAGGAAGGGAGAGGGAGGGAGAGAAATACAGTGATGAGAGAGTATCATTGATTGGCTGCCTCCTGCATACCCCACACTGGGGATTGAGCCCACAACCCAGCCATGTGACCTTGACCAGAATTGAACCCAGGACCCTTTGGTCGGCAGGCCAACACTCTGAGCCAAACTGGCTAGGGCCCTCCCTTCTTTTTTTATGTCCTTGTTTCTCCTTTCATTTTCTCTCCTCCTTCCCTCCCCTACTCCTCTGCCTCCACTTTTTCCTTCTCCACATTATCCTATTCCCTTAATTAGGTTTAAACTCCAGTTTTATTTCATTTTATTTTTATTGATTTCAGAGAGAAAGGAAGGGGGAAAGAGAGATAGAAACATCAATGAGAAAGAATCATCGATCAGCTGTCTCCTGCATGCCCCATCCTGGGAATCAAGCCTGCAACCAGACTCCAAGGCACAAAATGCAGCCCAAAGCTCAGCCCAACCCAGAAACAGTCACTGTGGGTGCCAGGTAATGACATCATGTAGCAATGTTTGGCTTCCTCTCTCTAGGGACTAGCCTCCATGAAGATTTTTTTAGCCCAAGGACACAACTTGCTTTATAGCCAGGTGGAAACATTATACAGTTTAACCAAATGTTTGTGAAGCATTTTCCTGTGCCTCATCTCATTTGGTCCTCACAGAAGTCCTGGAGTAGGTAGATAGGAGACTTGGTAGAATCCTATTTTCTTTTCATTAGCCAGAAAACAGAGATTTAGAAAGTTTAGAAACTTAATCCGACTGAAAAGAAGTAAGAAATGGTGGATCTTGAAAATGACTTCAGGTTTTCTTGCTGCACAGAATGTAGTCAAATACTGCTGTAGTTAAATATTTTACCCTTTGTTCTCCCTGCATGATCTACAATAATAATCTACTTCATGTTGATATTTACGGCTGTGTTGCTGACAATTACCTGAAAGAGAAGTTGGGATGCTTCACTGGGGTGGAAAAAGTTTAGCTAAATCAGAAAGCAGGTCTAATTAAGCAAATTTATTCTCTCTATATAAAAAGCTAAGTTGATTCACACATTTGTGATATATATAAAGCTCTAGCTGGTGTCAATAACATGCATGTGGTTTGATCTGTCATTGTTGATCATGAATTTAGTTGACACTTCTAATATAAAGAAAGGGCAAATAATGATATTAAAATATCACTTCTAATTAATTTCCTTTCAATGTGCACAAATCCATACACTGGGACACTGGTTAGATAATAAAATCAAACCTTGATATAAGTATAAAATGAAGCAATTGTATAGAAAGAGCATAAATGACAAAATACCTCATCAAATAGTTTGACAAAGTTACATAGAAATTTAGGAAAGCCATCAAATACATTGGGTATGGTCAGTCTCAATTTAGCCTTATTTTTATAAGCTTATTGTCTGGTGTTTCCCTACTATCAGAGGAGCCTGGAGAAGTGTGCTAACTTTTCATGAGGTTCCTTCTTAATAGTTTTATTATTCATCTTGGGTGGAGTTCAGCATTCTTGAATGGGACCTGATCAACTGCCCAGTCTCTGTGAGCACTGCTTACCACGTACTCTCATCTAGATTCACCCTCAAATTGGACAAACCTCCTGGAATCATAAACGTACCATCAGCTTGATGGCATTGTTGAAGACCATTTAATGACTTCACCACAATTTTCTTATACTAGATAAAGACTCTGTCTTTGATTTGATCCACATTTATGTGTCACATCTGTTATTAAAAAATAGTTTAAAATTCAAGAATGTTTAAATTAGAAGGAAAATCAAAAGGAATAAATGGGAAAAAAAATCCAGGGATTATTGACCGCCCAGATTTAGCAAATATAATTTAGCCAAATGTATTTCAAATCTTGAAAAGATTATTAAAGGTACAATCAAAATTCCTTTCCATTCATCATATGTTATTTTTCACCTAGACCAAGCATGTCAAACTGGAGGCCCATGGCCCGCATGTGGCCCACAACAAATATTTTGTGGTCCAGCCAATACAATGGTATGTAACAAACATTTTAATAAAAATTTTGTAACTTAATTTTTACAATATCCTGTTATACCTAATTATTAATAATGAACTACAACGTTTGTTAATGACTGATTACTTTAATCATGTTGCATTCATTTCCCTTATGTGTAGGCACACCATTTCTCTCCACTAATTCTAGCAGCGAATATTTTAGCAGCCGATTGCCATATCATTAGTCTTGCACTGACTTGTTTGGTGTGTGCAACAGGAAATATTTCTCTTTTGGAGAACAAGAAAATAGGTTTACTAATATTTGCATTATGCTTATTAATTTGTGTAGTTACTCAGTGTCTGGTAAGTTAATGTTCAAGAAAAAAATAATTTTTATTAAAATGTTCCATTATTTTATGTTAACGATTACTCATTTACTTCAGCCCTTTATATTCAGCAGTCTATAGAAATAAACCTATGCTTCCATGAAAATTGAAGCTTTTATTCATTTGCAGTCCACATAAACTTAAACCTTGTTTATTTAACCCATGTTAGCCTTTGAGTTTGACATGCTTGACCTAGGCAAAACTTGTTTTCTAAAGTTGGTGTATGTTTTTCTAGCTATGTTTATAATTTACCATACTCTTATACTATCCTATGCTTTTAAAATTTGCATGTGTGATACTGTACTATATTCCTCTGAGGTATAGTTTTGTCATTCAGTAAATTTATATTTAAGGATAATTTTAGACTGGGTTACTCATAATATTCATACAATAGGATCTGTGTGAGTGTGTGTGTGTGTGTTGGTTATTTGAGTTTCTTCTAGCTTTTCTTTATTATAGATAATGCTGAGAGGAACATCTCCCCACATATGCCAGGTTACCTTGGCATATATAAAGAAACTTCTCCTCACATATGCCGGGTTACCTTGGCATATATAAAATATGTATATCTTGAAGTAGAATCATTATATAGTAGGGCATGTATATTCTCAGATTCCCCTGGCACAATTTTAGACTAATATTTCTCTCTACAACCTGGGCTGTCATTACAAATGAAAAGAGGAATCATTTGGGATAAATGGTACCTGACATGTTTTATTGGACCAATAGCATGACATGAAATCTGTCCTCAGTTACCACTTTCCTAGCACATTCATTCCTGAAGTGCTCACAGAACTAGACATTATTCACATGCTACGTGCTTCATTCACTTTGTCAGGGTTCAAATATCTTGACCCGATAATAAGTCTACTAGATTAAAAATATTGTTACCTAACTGGCTCTGAGAGGATAAAAACATAATCTGTCATTTTCTTTGAAATCAATGAATAGCAGGTTGTTGCCTGAATAATGAATTTTGCTTACATCATGAAAGCAAGTCCTAAGAATAAACAAATATCCACTTTATTGGGATTTTGTTCCCTAGTTTTATAATCTAGTGGGTGGTTAGTATTTACTGCATGTAATGAACAGGATCATAGCTAATCACTCGCCCATTTGGACCTAATGTTAATTGTTTATCAACTGATAAAGCTTTCTCAGATTGAAAAGAGTACTGGAATTTTATGCAACAAACAAACAAACAAACAAAAAATCTCCACATAAATGACTTGTTGGATTTGAGTTTATAGTAGCAGTTGAAGGAGCATGATTAAAAAGCATTGATCTTGAATTAAGAAGCTAATGAGTCATCTATGCATGAATGTTTGGGAGGCATGAAAGTAGTAAAAAATAATCATTATTATTTAAAAATATTTAAATGAACAAATAAATAAATAATATATAACACCTTTGAGAGAGAAGTCCAAGTCCAATTAATCTTTGTATCCTTTGTGGCCTTAAGTGCTACACCTTGTGCATGGAAAATGCTAAATAGTTATTGCTAAATGAATGACTTAATAAGTGAATAAGTGATGCTTATAGTGAGCACAAGAGATACACTGATTTCTTTGCTTCTTCATTAGGAATAAAATCACAAAATGGAATATTAATATTAGAAAATAATCCTAGTGTCATAATTTATTTACTTTAAAGGCTTTTTATAGTGGATATTTTTGTTGATTCAAAATTAGAAAGGCTATCTGTTGCATAATATTTAAAGCTCATCCCCAAAGTAATATTTGTTCATTCAACTTAAAACTTTTAGCAAAATGCCTTCTTGATAACTATAGCATTTTAAAAAAAGTTTTAGGAACTTAATTATAATTTTCTTTCAAACATTTTTGAGCTTAACTAAGACTATTATCTAGTCTCTTGGGTTTTGCTACTACTATGCACCAGTAAGACAGATGTTTGGATAGCTTGACCAAGTAGACTGGAATTTGTTTGAACCACATGCAAGAGAAAAAGTTTCAAAACAGAATGTTGAAAATGTATAAACTAGGAAATTAATGTGTTGAGTTATGACCAACATTATTATTTTTAATGAGATAAAATAAATTTATGAGTATATATTTGCACATAGGAGCTATTATTTCAAAAAATAATGTAAATATGTTTCGAGGACAGATTTGTTATGCAAAATATGTTTCCTCTCAAGGTTATAATAATATTTGGTAGCCAATTTCTTAAAGAGCAGTAAAGTGACTATGGTAAGTAGACAAAGGCAAAAAACCAGGGGAATGTGGTGTTATGAAAACCAGAGATAGAGGGTATTTTTAAGGAGAGCCTTGTCAACAGTATCATTTGCTATAGTGAGATCAAAGAAGATAGGTTACAGGTGATTTTGTTTCATTTCAGTGATGAGGTGGGGCTTTATTAGGGTAAGAAGTCAGTGGTATTAAGAAAGTAGACTCAGGCAGTACTTTAAAAACAAAATTCTAACCACTGTGCTATATACTTGAAACTAATCCTATATAATAAAAGCCTAGATGGTGTCACATTATGTCATCACAAGATGACTGCCACAAGGTTGCTACCACAAGATGGTCATCACAAGATGGCTGCCACAGGATGGTCACCACAAGATAGCCGGCAGGGAAGGGCAATTGTGGGTCATCAGGTTAGCAGGGGTGGGCAGTTGAGGGTGATCAGGCCAGCACAGGAGTGGTAAAGGGGTGATCAAGCTGGCAGGCAGAATTGCTTAGGGGCAATCAGGCAGGAGAGTAGTTAGGAACCAGCAGTCCTGGATGGTGAGAGGAATGAGGCCTAAACTGGCAGTTGGACATCCCCCAAGAGGTCCCAAATTGGAGAGGGTGCAGGCTGGGCTGAGGGACACCCCCCCCCATTCACAAATTTTGTGTACCAGGCCTCTAGTATCTAATAATATTGAATGTCAACTGTAATGAAAAGTAAAATTAAGAAAACAAGCAAACAAGAACGTTTAATATTCTTTCTCTCCTATTTTCTCTTTTCTTTGTCCATGAGATACTCCACTCCTATACTGTTTATCAGTCATTCTTTTTGAACATTCTCAGGTTGGGCTTAGAACACTTGGTGAAGACTTTGCATAACTCCTCTGTCAGTTGGGCAAGGGAAAGAGCTGTTACAGCCCTGTTTTTAAATGATTAAATCAGAAGTGGCTGCTGACTTTACATTTCACCATGCACCATTGATATAAATTAAAGCAATCACTGTAAATGAACAAACTTAGATGCAATTGCATGTTTAGGAAAATGGGAAGGAGGTGGTTGAGCCAACCATTGGCTGTGGAATAGAAATACAATTTCACTGTGAAATATTTCCAAAGATACTGCAGGCTAAAATTTCAAAGTATCTCCAGAGGATTTAGTTTTATTGCTCACACTGATGTCATTGGGAACTGGGCAGTTATAGTCTTGGCTGTTCCCAGGAACTTAGCCTGACTACTCCTGTTTCAGCATTATAAATTATTTCTTTCAGTCTTTCTCTGCCCCACCTCCCACCCCCATCCAAATAAACTGATCTCAAATAATTGATGTTAAGGTAATGGCAGAAAAGTAGTCCCACGGAACAGCTACCGGCTATGAACTGTCGGCTAGAAAATACAGATGCCCCTGTCTTTGTGAAACAAATAATGCCTATGGAAACAATTACCTGCACATGAAAGCTGATCTTCCTGTTGACTTTCATTATAAAATTGGAGACTTGCTCTCCCAGAAAATTTCTGACAAGTAAAATAGAAACACATTTAAAGGTAGCAAATTTAAGACATTTAAAACTCACTAATGCAATAGAGGGTTTTTTAAGGAGAGCCTTTATATATAAACATGTAAACAATGAGTACAAAACACTGTTATTTTCATGTTTCTTAACTTGGCTTATATTTGAAAAGTAAATTACTTGGAAAAAAAACCCACATTTGACTCAACATTTTTACTTTTTTTCCCTCCCCGCACCCTCAACTTCTTTCAGTCTCCATTCCTTCACATCTATAACAGACTGTCATCTAGAGTTCCCTTTGATTGGATAGACTCTGTTTCCTGGTAGTTTAAGAAAACTCCTAGCTAATCCTTGCTGTATTTCAAAACACTAAGTATGTTCATCTAGTTGAAGAGGAAGGAGAATATCAAGAACAACAACAACAATTTAAATTACAAGAAGCAGAATTTATTCATATTCATATCCTATAGTTCAACTTTATATTCTCTGAAAAGGCATTTTGCTAATTGCTATATTTATTCTCTAGAGCAGTGGTTCTCAACCTTCCTAATGCCATGGCCCTTTCATACCATCCTTCATGTTGTGGTGACCCCCACCCATAAAATTATTTTCGTTGCTACTTCATAACTGTAATTTTGCTACTGTTAATGAATCGTAATGTAAAAAATCTGTGTTTTCTGATGGTCTGAGTCGACCCCTGTCAAAGAGTCATTCGAACCCCAAATGGGTCGCGACCCACAGGTTGAGAATCACTGCTATAGAGTTTTCATTTCATCTCAACTGAATTCACTGTATGGTTGAAGTGTTACCTTCCAGATTGAGAGGCTGAACCTAGCACCAGATTCCCTTAACTTACCTTCCCTGAATTCATCTCATTATGAGAGCCTCAACATTGTTTCTTCAGTAAATGGTCTGATTATGCTCATGGATCATCTCTTTCCTGTCAGGGAGCTTGAGGGTTAAAACTGCACGTGTTCGTTAGCAATTTTCAATTTTTAGACTACAGAGAACTGTGAATTGTATATTTCATAAGAATTAGAGCCACACTTTTTAATGTAAATTTAGGCAAGGCCTTGGACAACATGTATGTCTGATAATGAACATTAAAAAGCAGTGGACTCACTTCTCTCCAAATCAGTACAACTATAACCCCAGAGACATTCCTTTTCTAACAAATCTTTGTTGAACTTAGTTCACCTGTTACCGATAAAACTATTTTTTCCATATGGCACCTAATGCCAATATTTTCCCTTTTTTTTACCGCTTCGTTTACATTTCCTCTGGTTCTTGGATATCCATGTTGTAATCTCAACTTTGAAGATTTTTATGTGAGTATGACTATAAAATAGGATTTATTCCTTCCCTCCTTTTAAGAATGCTTAAGACCTGCTCTAGACTCTTACTTACCATAAGCCTCAGCATGGCAATCAGTCACTTGTCCACCTCGGGCTTTTGAACTTCAGAAACTCCAGTCCACATATGAGGAACTATTTTATACCCTGCTTCTTTCCTTTTTTTATTTGACATCATAGCTTTTCTGTCTCAAAGTTTTAATATGTTTTTATAGTTGTTTTGCTGTTTTGAAGAACTTCTCTCACCCTTGATTTTTTTCTGAGATGTTAAGTGTCTTGTTACTATTGCCTTTATCAAAGAACAGTGTTCCCATTTTTTTTTTAGCATTTATTTTCAAAATTCAGTGTGTAGGACTTATAACAACTTATAACTAAATATAATACAGTATGGCTTTATCATCATGGCAGAAGGTAGACAATTTTTTAAACATATATAATAATCAGTAAAATTGACAGGAGAAGAATTTTAAGTCCAATTTATCTAGTTATTAAACAATAATAAGTAATATATATATGTTTCTATATATCTGTCTGTAATCTAACTTTTGGTCATGTTGGGGGCCAGATTTCCCTGTTTTGGCTATGAGCTTAAATGCTTAAAATTTCACAGAATTCCCAGAGAAGGGAGTTAATTTTGGATGGAATCCAAGTCTTCCTTGGGTATTAACTTTTTTTTTTTTTTTATAAACTAACACTTTTGGTTTTTTTATAAACTAACACTTTTCTGGTCATTTGAGGAGTTTTTCTAGTTCAGATTCATTATATTCATTAAATCAAAAAGACTGATTTTTTTTTTCATGAACTCCATTTTCACAAGGAATTCTAAAAAGGATACCTTCTAATTAAGTATAATTTATAGTAAAAACAACTTGGGTGATTGACAATTGCCCTGGGCTTCAATTTGGAGGTGGGATTCCTCCCCTCCCCTCTAAACACTTATCTTGACACTTCCTAAAGTAGCAGGGTGCAGCAGGATCTTTCTGTGCCAAGTCAGGCTTTTGGTACATAGTGATACTCCTGGAATACTTGTTTGACCTTGTTGATTTCTTCCTAATTGCAGTTTTATGTTATGATACTGCCTTCAGCAAATTTTTTTCAAAGTATTTCTATCTTTGCTGTTTATATGGGTCTATATTTTAGAATTAGAAAGATGTTAAAATATGATCCACAATCTAAAGAGTAACTGTGAATCTTGTTCCTGTTACTTCTTTATGGTAGTTTTGCCTTCACTGAATTTATCCTTTTCTATCAGCTCCTACTTTCCCAGTTCTAAAATGTCCCATTATATTTGTTGATATTCTCAGGACAATAATCCAGACCTCTTTATAAGCCAAATTACAAGATTTATACTAAAACATGTTTATATCATGCATCCAAAAAATATGGTTTGCTCTAAAATCTTATTTCCTACACCCGAAGAATTGTATTCTCCAAAACATGGTACTCAGCTGGTTACTAGTTTTCAAAGTCCTTTTCTCAGACATCTTGCCATCTACCTTTTGAATGTGACTTTAGCTATATTCAGCTGTAGCCAAGCTTTCATTGAACGGTATCATACATTCAATTCAATTCCTATATGAACTGTTTTAATCCTAGCACTTGTCCTTAGTGAACTTCCTCCTTTCGGATCATTTCTTTGGCACTTCTCATCCTTCAAAGCTTTCCTTTTCCTCCTAACCCTAGAGGAGAACAGAATTTCAAAATCAAAGTTTAATAAAAACTAGTTCTGACTTCCTAGGCATTCTGTTTCTGGATGGAATCACAGATTAATACATTTCTACTCATAGACTGAGTCTCCTAAATTTTATGTATGCTTAGAAAATGAAGTACTAGCATCTTATGAGTTTAGTAGCTAAGCACCTCTTAGAAGGTATTTATATTGGTCTTGTGTGATAACAATACATTTTATTGATGATAATCTGTTTATTCCGGGGCGGTAGGGGGAGGTGACATTTCTCCTTTCTTCTAGCTTTATCCCCCAGTATCCAGACATAAATATTATTCTCACTCAGAGTACCTCTACTCAAACAACAACACTCCAAAAATAGTTCAGAGAATCAAGTATTGATCTTAAAATATATACTTCATAGTAAAAATGAAAGGTATTGATAAAGACATCTCCCAGGCCTTCTAAACATACTGTATGTAGAGAAGAGGAAGACTGAGATGTATATCATCCTCAATCTGGCAACAACAGCTGTTTTTCACTCCCTAGAGACTCAAAAGTAGAAATTCATGGCAAGAAAAGAAAGACAAAGAAGAGCGGGTGCTATATAAAGCTGGTAATGAAAAAAGCAAAGCTCAGCATAACACACAGCTATGTACCCATCTCTTGTACTGGAGAACTGAGCTTGGCAAGTATTTTAATTCTCACTTTAGTTTTTCAAAGAAAAATTTGATTTTGTTAGTGATCTTTCCCCTCCCCCAAATAAACTTATTTCCAATTTCATGTTCTTACCAATTCCAGAATTTGATTTTCATATGTCCTCCAGAGAGAAGCTTCCTGGTTTAATGAGATCCTTTGCTTCCAGCAATAGTAAGAACAACAAATATCCTGTGAAAACTCTCCAAGGATCTGTTCTGTATAGGAGTGGAGGTTCTTTGTTCTAAAGCAGTGATCGACAAACTCATTAGTGAACAGAGCAGCAAACAGCAACTCATGAGCCACATGTGGCTAGCGAGCCACAGTTTGCCAACCACTGCTCTAAAGAAATCAAGCTGGCTTTTTAATATTGACAATAGATAATCTCTGGAACAGGAAGTGCTATTTGGTGGATAATGTTTCAGGGTGGATTTTGAGTAATAATGTTATTTGTGCAAGGAGTGTAATGACCCTGGATGTAACATTTGATAGCCAGACCTACCTTGACATCAAGTTCTTGATCTTATTCAACATTTAACAGTTTCTGGCATGGAACTTGATGTGCAGAACAAGCTCCATGAATATTTGTTGACTTAATGCTCTTTTGCTTACTTGCTTCAAGACTATCTAGGACAGTTTATCCTCTATTTCATTTGTATTTCCCATTAGGTCTTATAAATTGCAGTGGTCCTATAAATAGTAGGAGTGCAAAGAATTTGACTAATGAGAGTATTGGTAATTTTTAATTAGCTGAGCTACGTGAAATGAACAGTGTGAAGGTGAAAAGTTTTCTCTCTTTTTCATTTGTATAGATTTAGCTTGGCAATTAGGGTAAAATATACTCTCCAAAAACGTTTACTTTTGAGCACTAACTATCTTTAGTAATATCTTGGTAGTATCTCTGGTCTGCTTTTTATAGAGAGTATAGATTCATGAAATCACATATTTAATGCTTATTTTTAAAAATATGTAAAGCCCTTCTTTTCTAAAATGTTTTTTTTTTTTTAAATTTCTGGGAGTTTCATACTGTTTCACAGGATGCTTGGTTTTTAGGAAATCTCAGGTATCATTTGGTTTAAGTTTCTCATAATATAGATGAGGAAATTGAAGTTCAGAGAAGTAAAGGGGAACTAGAAAATTATCATGTATAGTGAGTTAAATATGTCTGGATATTACGTTAAGTTACATTATCTGTTTTATAATTTCAAATTAACCTTTATTTTGTAGATGAAAATCTGTTGAAATTTTTATTCCTGTGGCCAAGAGAAAATATTTTAAAACTTATTGGCATATATTCATTGAGAACTATTTTATTTACTAAAGGTATTAATTACTTTTTCAGAAACCATATACAAATTCATGGTGATTAAAAGTCAATTAAAAGAGTCAGATTTTGATTGATGTATTATTCTTTTCTAACTGTCTTGAACCACTGTTAAAGAGGCAGCCTGAACATTACTCATAAAACACAATGAAATTTAAAAATTAATATGTAGTAGGTGATTGACTAACATAATCCATTTTTTTTCCTTCAGCAGTAACAGAACCCTTACTTAATTCACATAGAGATATATCCAATCAAAAGATTATATATCCAACCCTCCTCTGTATCACATGATGAATACTGAGATGTTAACAGAAGATATTTGGTGAGGCTTAATAGGAAGTAATTTTTCCCTCTTTCCTCTACTTTCTATCTGGATCATGAGTAAGATGACTGGAGCTTCAAGGAACAGAGAGAGAATGGTTTCCCCATGGCATTAAAGAGCTGCCAACTAGGCTTAGCTGTCTACTGCTGAACTCTTCTAGATGAGAGAATAAAGCTGTATGTGTTTAAACCACTGTTGTCAGATTGCTATTACTGGCCACAATTCCCAACTGATATACAATCTATGCCACATTTGGAAGAGCTCATTCGTGTTTTTAAACTGTGCTCTATTGTTGTGTGGTTTCTTGATGTTGTCCAGGGGGTCATCTGGGAAGAGTTGGAAAGATGGAAGACATGAGTCTCCATCTCTCTGTCCCTGTTCAGTGAAAACATATTTAATTCCATATGTTTTTTTAAAGTTATTAGACATCTGTATGGCATTTCATTTAAACCAAGGCCTCAGAGCTTGAGTAATTTGAAAACCACTGTGTTATGGATCCAAGTTCTCATCATATAATTGCTAAAACAATTACTATGATTCAGGCATTCTTCTAAGTACTTAACATATAATAAATCATTTAACTCTCTCAATAACCTTGTGAAGTAAATGCTATTACTATTCCCATCCTGCACACAGGGAACCAAGCCACAGAAATATTAACTTGTGAAAAATTACATATTTTGTATGTGGAATAGCTGAGATTCAAATCTTGCAGTTTGTTCCAGAGTCCAAGATTTGAACCACCATCCTCCTCTTTGCATGATCACTAAATTAATGCTCTTGGAGTATAAGTGATTTTTCTTAAATTCAAACAGATAGTTTGTGGGAGACCTGAACCAAGCTCTCAGGTCACTTAACTCTAATATTCTTTCTGGAACACCAAGCAGGATTCTTCTTCTGGTTTTAACTGTTTTTCTATGTGATATAATAAAGAATTTGTAAGTTATTTTTCTAGCTATTGCAATTGCAAATGAATAACACCATCAGAAGTAAATTCAATTTTCAACTTTCTGTTGTTTTTTTTTTAAACAGTTCTCATGAATAGTCTAACAGTGACACCTTACTTGGCTGAAATATTTTCTAACCCCTTCACCCCCAGCTTTCTTTTTAGAACATTAATATAATTTCTCTTCATATATTTCAAATGTTATATTAATCCCATACTTTGAAAAGTTTTAAGAATACTAGAATACAAGTCATCATATCTCAGCTGGTAAAATCTGCCAGAAGACCCTCTTGCACTAGTCCTAATTTAATAAAATAAATAGCAATTAAATATGGCCCAATTGCTACCATTTCTTCTGCTAATACATTAAAAAATCCAGTCTCATGACTATTTCTGATAAAACTACCAACTACAATTATACACAGCATATTTTCTATTAGAATTTAGAATTCTAATTCTATTAGAAACTATGACTGTGTTCAAAAAAAGGAGTTTGATTTTTCTGGGGGAAATTTCTGCATGCAAACACTTTTCCTAGATGCACATATTATGCTTATTTTAACATTAACCCACAGAATTTTATAAACCCCACAAAAGTAATCATTTTTCTCTTGATTCAGTGATTAAAATTTATCTTAGGCCTTTCATTTGTAATAAATGTTGAATGAAATTTTTTTATAATATAAAAAATTCCAAAATATGGGAAGTGATCTCCTTTTATAATATAATAGATGTCAACTCTTGGCTATTTTCTTCACTAATGGTCAAAGATAGACTTTTGTTACCACTTAGCTTCTTTCTAAGACTATGAAAGAAGTTTCTTTTTAATAGAACTTTTGTAGATGTGGACTTAGAATCTATATATATAAAAGGCTAAGTGTCTGTTCATCCAACCGGTAGCTATGATGCACACTAACCACCAGGGTGCAGATGCTCAATGCAGGAGCTGCCATGATGCACACTGGGCCATTTAAAAATAAACAGCACCACAGACCTGGCACCAATAAAGCAACACTCGGCTTCCCCCAAATGGGACACAGGCCTTGCCACCACCTTGGAGCGACACTCCATCAAATCACAGCCCATGCTGCCAAGACTCCATGGTGCAAAGTGTGGCCCACAGCCCAGCCCAGCCTGGAAACTGTCACCGTGTAATGACATCATGTAGCACCTGGCTTCCTCTCCTTAGTGATGACTAGCCTCCTTGGAGTTTCTTCAGCCCAGGAACATGACTTGTTTTTTAGCCAGGTGCAAATATTTTACAGTTTAACCAAATGTTTACATGTACCTCATCTCATTTGATCCTCTCAGAAGTCCTAGAGTAGATAGGAGACTTGGTAGAATCCTTTTTCTTTTCATTAGCAAGATGCAAATAGCGATGTTAAAATATTTCTTCTAATTGCTTTCCTTTTAATGTACATGAATCCATGCACTGGGAAACTATATCATCATAATTCTGCTGAGTCACTTTTTAGAATGATGCAAGATATAGAGGTTTCATTTAGACCAGTGGTCGGCAAATTCATTAGTCAACAGAGCAGCAAACCACGCTCACAAGCTGCATGTGGCTTGCGAGCCGCAGTTTGCCAGCCACTGCTTTAGACAAACTTGGAAATTATGTCAATTTTCAAAAACATTTCACTTCACAATTTTTCTAGAGTTAGTGGTATTATTATTAATATAGATGAAAAATATAATAAGTTCAAAAATAGAATTATTAACCACCTGAAGCTGAATTTTTGTGACCTGGCTTATTATCAGAATAAGAATATTATGAGAACTTCTTAGAAATGCAGATTTCCATATGAGCCTCATGATTGATGATTTAGAACAGTAGTTGGCAAACCACGGCTCATGGCTCACAGGCCGCAGTTTGCCATTCTGTTGACTAATAAGTTTGCTGACCACTGATTTAGAACATCTAGAGGTGAGCCCAGGGCTTGCCATTTTAAAAGTTCTAGTGATCCTGATGTGCAGTTAGGCTTGCAAAACCATATTTACAGAAAAAACTGCCTTCTTCATGAGAAATATAAAATATTCTAAGATAGAGGAGATTAATTTTTCTTCAAATTTATGCTTTAAAAGTCAGATATTGTTATTTTATAAATTTCAATACAATGGATAATTTATAGATAACTAAAATACTTGCCGAAACCGGTTTGGCTCAGTGGATAGAGCGTCGGCCTGGAGACTGAAAGGTCCCAGGTTCAATTCCGGTCAAGGGCATGTACATTGGTTGCGGGCACATCCCCAGTGGGGGGGGCGTGCAGGAGGCGGCTGATCGATGTCTCTCTCTCATCGATGTTTCTGGCTTTCTGTCCCTTTTCCTTCCTCTCTGTGAAAAATCAATAAAATATATTTCAAAAAAAATAAAATACGTGCAACAGTAATATGGTTAAAATTTTCTCTTTTCCAATGCGTCTTTCATTTTAAAACTTAGAACTGTATTATGAGTCTTTACAACAGGAAATAGTAGTTGAGAGGGAAAGACAATAGAAAGGGTGAAGTATAAAAAGGAATGACGAAGAAGGAAAAATTTAGAAACCAGTTTCTTTAAGCTAGTAATTCAATAATTTCTTACAGTTACAAAATATTAAGGTTTATTGTGAAACATTTAGAACATAGAAACAGGTGCAAAAAGGTAAACATATAAAACCCTTGTTAGTATTTGGTAAACACATTTCTAATCTTTTGATGAAACATATCAATAAAAAATAAATTTGGGATCATACTATACAGGCAGTCCTCGGGTTAAGTCAGACTCGACATATGTCGTTTTGTGGTTACGTCGTCATCTCCCATTTATTTATTAAAAAAAAGTTCCGTCATTTTGAACTATGTACATATGTGCTTTATTATTTATTTACCACAGTAAAGGTCAGAAATTGTTATCTTTAATTTTTTTTTATTGTGTCACTTCATTGCTGCTGTGTATGTATTCCATGTAAGTGACATGGGTGCTTATGTAAGTGGGTTCTGACTTACAGTGAAAATTGTGTGACATTGTGCCATAGGAATGGATCTCCAACATAACCTGAGGACTTACTGTATATGCTATAATATAATTTAATTGTTTTTTCATTATGAGACCTTTTTTCTCAGCCATTGAACTACGACTTTATATTAAACTAGAGTCCTAGTGCATTGATTCATGTACTGGTGGGGTCCTTCAGTCTGGCTTGTGGGGATTGGGCCGAAACCAGCTCTCTGACATCCCCTGAGGGTTCTTGGATTATGAGAGGGCACAGACCAGGTCAAGGGACCCCACTGGTGCATGAATTGGGCTGAGGAGGTACCACTGGAGGTCTCCAGGGTGTGTCTGGCCTAGTCCCAATTGGCTTGACCCCAGCAGCAAGCTAACCTATGAGTTGGAGCATCTGCCCTCTGGTAGTCAGTGTTTGTCATTGTGACTGGTCAAATGGTTGAATGGTCAGAGGGACAATTAGTGTATTAGGCTTTTATATATATAGATGACAGCATAATATTCCACTGTAAGAATGAATCTATAGTTTTCCCAGGTTTAATATTACAAGCAATATTATTATAAATATAATTAATTATATATAAGCTTTATATATATAATTTACTTAGAATAAATGAGTAGGAGAGCAATAGTTAGATAAAACACATAATATTTTTAAGGCTATTAATACATATTTTTAGATTATCTCTTAGAAAAGTTGCACCAATTTATACTGCCAGCTGGTATGAAAATTGTATTTGCCCTGTATCCTCACAGAGTTTTTTAAATAACCATATCCACAAATTGATAGATAAATAGTATATCTTATTATTAATTTGCATTTTTATTGCTATTAAAGATGAATATTTCTTCCTAAAGGTAATGGCATTTTTTGTTAGTTTGTTTTTGTTAATGCTCACTCAAGGATATTTTATCCACTGATTTTTAGAGAGAGTGAAAAGAAGGGAGGAAGGGAGAGAAAAGAGAGAAAAAAAGAGAGAGAGAAACATCGATGTGAGAGAGACACATGCTAGTACATAGCATCCCTATTGCATATATATATATATCCTATATAATAAAAGGCTAGTATTCAAATTGTCCTCCTGACTGGGAGTTCAAAGGGGAGTTTGACCAGGGGGCATGGCCATTTGGCCAACTGCCCATGGCCCCTCCCCCTGCCAGCTGGACCCCACTTGTGCATGAACTTTGGTACTTTGGTTCTAATAGTCTCCTTTATATGGCTACATTTTAAAATATATCCGTAGTCCTTTTTTTGTGCTGCACCAGCACAGCCAGGTTTGGTGAGCCTGAGAGGGATTGGTGAAGGATTAAGACAGACAAGAGAAGAAAGCTGGGACTGGGTAGGACACTGCCCTCACTGATAGAAAGGCAGCACTATGGCTTGCAAGCTGAGTCTTTATTTTATAGCCAGATTCCACGAGGCAAAGTAAGGGCATGGTCAAGATGTTTACAATGTTCTTGTGTGTTTTGAATCTACTCAATTACAAGCACCTGATCAAGCTTTTGTTCCTTGCTGCACTTCCCGCAGCCCATTTCACTCAGCCACATGGACCCATAGGTTTAGTCCATAAGGTTAAGCTTACAACTATAGCCTTTGGCTATAATTTTGCTGGTGGCTTTGCCAGGAGAGGATCATGCCCTCTGATTAATCCGAGGCTTGAACCTGTCCAAACACTGTAGCCACTTTCCATACATTTTTTCTATTGGTGTTCTATTATGAGCATTATTAAAATTAGCTCCTGTCATCTTCCTCATCTTTTTCTCCCTTTACTTCATCTTACTCAGGATGTGATTTGAAGTAACACTAAGTAGTGCTAGGTTTCAGAAAGTACTAACAAATACTTACTTCCAGGCTGAGTGTTGCTTCCAAAGTTGGAATTTTTGGAAGAAAAATTGAAATTAAATAGGTCATGAGTATTTGGGGAAGGAGAGAAAGTGTGAAAAGAAAGTCTTTAGAAACATTCTAAAATGGCAGATCTCAGAAAGCACCTTCTCCAAGAAGCAAAGGAACCCATTTAAAAGGAAGTTGTGTCATCCAGGGAGAGTGCTAGGGAAACCAGGGAGGAAAGAAGCCTCATGGACTAGGTTAGGTTCTGGGAAATAAAAATGACATGGTATGGCTACATGGAATACATATTTAAAAATATCACATAATGAACACATATTTAAAATATGTAAATTATATACATATTTACTTTTTGCAAAATAACTTTTAATTGTGGTAAAATACACATAACAAAAATTTGATCATTTTAACCATGTTTTAATGTACAGTTCAATAGTGTTACATACATTCACATTGTTGTACAATCAATCCCCAGAACTCCACTCATCTTGCAAACTAAAATGTGAAACCAATTGAACAAGTCCCATTTCCCACTCTTTACAACTCCAGGGAGGTTATTTTTTAAAGAAACTAAGGAGAGATCCCTTCAATCGTGAAACTTGGGCAGCTACCTGGCCATTTCCTCTCTGTTCCAGGAACTTCCTACTTGGTTTAAAGAATTCAACTCTTCCAACATGAATTATATAAAGGGATAAATTCAATTTCTACATCATGCAATGGTGAAAAATAATATATAGGAAAACTTTTCTACATGTGAAGAAAACATGCCAGAAAAATATTGCCCCAACATAGAAGAAACAATAACTTAATTCTAACTTGAGAAAGAAAAGTATAATGAAGTAATTGCAGCGATGAAGGCAGACTAAAAACAATATAAGAATTCAGTGGAAGATATAACTAGACAATGGGAACCAATGGCCTGAAAACAGAAGGGAAAATGGGAAGAATTCAGGAAAGAAATAGAAGAAAGCGAGAAAACCATTTTAAAAATGAAGACTAAATTATCAGGACACATTACAGACAATGTAGCAAGAATGAGATGGGTTAATAGGTCAAAGCAAACAAAATGAGGCAAAATCTAAAAAGTGATTTCAAAAGATAGAAAGAAATTTTATCCTTAGGAAATAGGCAAATAAATTTAATATATACACATTTGAAATTCCTGAATAAGAAAACCAAAACATAGGACAGAGCAAACATTTTAAAATATAAATTAAAAAAATTTTCTGAAATAAAGGGAAAATAAGAATTTATGTTAATAAACACTGAGAGACAGTATAAGAACTAAGGGGAGTGGTGACCGATATACATTGGAAGGATGGGGCAGGGAGGAAAGCTAGATTTTCCTGCATATATCATTTTACAAGGTTTTAATTTTAAAGATTTGAATATATTACCTATTAAAAATATAAAATTTAAAAATACCTATTATATCTTAGGTTATTTAGAGTAAAGCTATTTTTATAAGATTTCTGGTGTATTTTTGTTGTTTCCTTTTTTTAATTTTATGTTTTTATGAGGAAAGTTTCTTCTAGGCTTGATCTCTATAAATGGACTGTGTGGTTTGTCCTTGGTTCTGCATCATGACAGTTATAATGCACTCATTTATTTACCATTTAGTTATTGTCTTCTTTCCAGTCATCATTGTAGCCATTGAGAAACATCAGTGAAAGATATAAAAAAGACAAACTTCATTCTCATGAAGTTTACATTCTTATTGCTAAGGAAGGAGAAAGAGAATAAAATATTCATTTAATAAAGTGCATAGTATGTTAGATGGTGATAATTGTTCTGAAAAAAAGAAAAGAAGTAAAACTGATAAAGGTATAGGGAGTGGGGTAGATGCGGAGGTGCTTGCCATGTTTGACAAGGTTATTAGAAAAGGCATGCTTTGGGGTGAGAGATTCCTCTTTCATCTATAACTAGAGAGTCCCTGGTATATGAAATTTGTGCAGCCCAGTCTGCACCCTCTCCAATTCAGGACCCTTAACCAGCATTCAGACATCCTTCTCCAGGACTGCTGGCTCCTAACTGCTCACCTGCCTGCTTGCCTGATTGCCCCTAACTGCTCGCCTTGTCAGCCTGATCACCTCTAAATGCCCCCCACCACCTTGCTTCTGCCTGCCAGCCTGATCATGCCTAACTGCCTGCTGCTGGACTGGTCATCCCTTACTGCCCCCCCTGCAGGCCTAGTCACCCCCAATTGCCACCCCTGGCTGGCCTGGTCACTATCAACTGCCTTCCTTCTGCCAGCCTAGTTGCCCCTAACTGCCTACCCCTGCTGTCCTGGCCCTCTCTGCTGCCCACCCTGCCAGTCTGGCCGCCGATTTTTCATTTAGATATGATGGCCACTGGCTTTTTATATCTTAGGATAATAAGCATAATATGCTAATTAGACTGGATGTCCTTCTGGACATCCTTTTGTCCTTCCAGACAAAGTTAGGCTGCAAGGGAACCCTGGGTCCCAGATGCCATAAGGAAGCCAGTGCCAGCAGCTAGAGAAAGGAAGGCCTACTTCTGCATGAATATCATGCATTGGGCCTCTAGTTTTTACATGTAAGGCCCTAGCCAGATTGTTGTTATTTGTGGATATTTAATTTGGATATTTTAGGCAGAATGAGGAGTTTCTGGTTTTATTTTTTACATTTATTTTTAATATTATAAATATTCTTAAGTTTTGGGGGATTCTCTTTTTATTAGAAATGGTGCATTAAAACAAACAAACAAGCAAACCTCCAAAGCAAACAAAATTTGAATTTTTAAAGACCTCTATTGGGTCTTCTATCTGATCAATCAGAAACCCACAGGGAAGTACCTTTTAGTGCAAGTGCATTACCAGGAAAATTATTTTGAGATTTGGTGCCAAAATAGTTATTAAAGAGAAGGATGGTGGGAGGAGGCTATTGGAAGAGCTATGATTTTACTGGAAAGCAGTGTCCAGGGCCTGGGTTGGAGGTTTCTTTCTTTTTGATGAGTAAATGGAATCTGTGTCCAAATTTAGGTCCCCTCATGTGTTTCCTTTAAGTATTTATTGTTGAAAGTATTACATTTGTCTCCTTTTTTCCTCTATTGACCACTTCTAGCCCACCTTCCCTTTTCTCCCCCCAAGGCCTTAGCTATCCTATCAACTATGTCCATGGGTTATGCATATACGCATACAAGTTCTTTGATTGATTTCTTCCCACACACCCACCCACCCATCCACCCAACCCTACTTTTCCTGAGATCCAATAGTCTGTATTTTACTGTTGCATTTTCCTTACCAGGGGATTCTTCAAAGATTTTACTGATTCCATTACAAATTGATTTTGAAAATGGTTGGCTTTTTTACAAATTAAATTTCCAGTGCTTTTGAAATTTTGAATCTTAAAAAAACTGCGTTCATAGCTTTTTATATGGGAAGTTTAAGGTGGATGACTGAGGTTCTACTTTCTGTCAAGAGAACCTAGAGGCTTCTTTACCTTTCATTTTAAATTTGATCAAGTTTTATTCAAAGTATTTCATGTATATGATTTAAGTCAAATAATTCTTCAAGACTTATGAGGAAAGAGAACTCTCTGCTCCATTCTGCCACAATCTGTTATAGTCCAGTGGAAATGATAATTATTTAAAAGTAATTTTGCTGAAACTGGTTTGGCTCAGTGGATAGAGTGTCAGCCTTCGGACTGAAGGGTCTCAGGTTCCATTCTGGTCAAGGGCATGTACCTTGGTTGTAGGCACATCTCCAGTAGGGGGCGTGCAGGAGGCATCTGATCGATGTCTCTCTCTCATCGATGTTTCCATACCTCTTCCCTCCTCTCTGTAAAAATATCTATAAAAATATACTAAAATAAATATTAATAAAATGATTTTATTAAATTTATTGGGGTGACATGGTTACTAAAATTATATAGATTTCAAGTGTATAATTGTCTAATATATCAACTATATATTATATTGGGTGTTCACCACTTCAAGTCAAGTTTCCATCACGATTTACCTCCCCCAATTTCCCATGTTCCTTTCCATTTCTAAGTAGCATTCTCAACTTGCTATTTTTGACCTTTGAACTTCAGATATTACATACAGATTCCTAATTTGATAGATTCAGCTTTCTTATATCTGCTACCCCACATTATAGTCTTTAGTTAAGTTACTTCTCAATGTTTTCACTATCATGACATTGTTTATATAATCTATAATAATAAAAACATAATATGCAAATCAACCGAATGGCCGAACAGTGAAACTGCAGTCTGTGTGACCTTCCAGATGAAGCTGGAGTTGCAAGGGCTGAGACAGCCAGGGCTTCAAGGGCTGAACCCCTTGCATGAATTTTGTGTTTCAGGTCTCTAGTTTATAATAGATACAACCATTATATATTGCTTTCTTTGGTCATGTTTATTTTTTTGTGTTGATAAGTAATACATTTTTTGTGTGTGTCTTGGTTTCTATTACATATCTATTGTTAATTTGTCCCCAAATTTTCTCTAGAAATAGGAATCTCTTCATAAAGAGTACAAATATATCATGTGATATATCAACTTCATTTACTTATTTTTTGAGTTATTGCTGTTGGATCCTTCCACCTTCTCAATTATTGTCTTTATAGTAATGTGGTCCAGACCTGTCCCTTCATCATCATTGTGAAGATTTCCTAAGACACTTTTTATGTCTTTTTCTGGTTTTATTTTCATAATTTGGCAAGGATAATTTTTGTAATATAAGAAATTGGTCATTGGAGTAAAATTACTTGAGACTTTGCACATCTGAAAATAACTACTTTTTTCTCACATGAGTACTTTTTTTTGGCTGGGTGTAGAATTCTATATTGGAAATTATTTCTTGTCAAATTTGTAAAGGCTTTACTAAATAAGTTCATTGTCTCTAGTTTCCAGTGTGGTTGTTAATGTCATAGAACATTTCTTTAAAAATTATTTAAAAATAATTATATACCCACAGAAAGTTGAAAAAAATTTCACAGAGTTCCATATATCTTCCTCCCAGCTTGCTCCAATAATGGGAAATTAATCCATCCCAAAGGGAACAACTATATATATTTAGATATAGTACAATATTAAATGATGCTATTTTTATTCTCATTCCTTTGTAGATGATATTTTTCCCTCTAAAAGTTTTAGACATACAAGTTTTTTCCTTAGGCATTCTGAAATTTTATGATAATGCACTTTGGTATAATTTTTTTCCCTTCATTTAATGTACTGTGTATTCAGTAGATCTTTTATAGCTGGACATTTTATATAATTTTTCATAGTTTTTCTTTCTTCCACTTCCATTTTACCTGCTCTTTATTTTCTTGAATTCTGTTATATGCATAATAGACTTCTTGAAAAATAATCTCCTTAAATATTTTTCTTCTACTTTGCATTTTTTTATAAGAGCTTTCCTCAAATTTAGCTTCTCATCCTATTTATCTTTTTTCTCTTATAATACTTTAACTTTGCATGAGTCTTTTTGAGCATCATTATCTTCTTTCTTCAAGAATACATTATCTATGCCGACGGAGAATCCAAGATGGAGGCATAGGTAAACACCTACACTGCTGCCTCCCAAAACAATTTCAAAACTACAACTAAAAGACAGAACGGACATCATCCAGAACCACAGGAAAGCTGGCGGAGTGGAAATTCTACAACTAGAAGGTAAGAGAGGGGTTCACAGAGACCCAGGGGTGCTGTAAAAAGCTGAGGTACGGAGACGCACTCGTGGAGAGATCGAGAGATGGCGAACCTGGCTGTCTTTCTCTGGCGTGAGGGAAAAGGAGACTCTTAAAGGCATTGAACTCCTTACCCTACAACAATAAACCCCAGATCCAGCCGAAACTCATACGCGGGGAGTTTGGACTGTGAAAAGGGAGAAGTGCAAGAAAATTTAGGGGAGTCGCAAAAAATCAGAAGTCTGGTAGCGCGCACAACACTGCTCCACAGAGGACTGACTGCTGATTGTGCCGCTGGCTTTCACGAGTGGGAGGGAGACAGACCCTCCCAACTGTGCCATTTCTAACTTCACTAAACCCCAGTTTCGGGCGAAACCCTGGGGACCCAGACTCGTGTGGTCCCAGAGCACAGGGAAGCTAAAGGGGCAGCAGTCTAGAGGCATTGAGAGACAGCGACCGAGCACAGGGATTATCCAGTCACATGAGACTCAGGGGCTGTGAAGGGCTGGCCCGACTGGAAGGCAAGGCAGTCCCTTAAGCCCTGAGGCTCCACCCATCCCAAGCTCAACAGAGAGGCTTTTGCGGTTTTTCAAGTCTGGTATCATAAGGCTGAATCCAACACAAAAGATCTCCTAGCATAGTGAAAATGCTGAGACAAGGTAAGAGATCACAAACAAAAGAAATGGAGGAAAACAAATGATTGGATGAAGAGTTCAAAACCACGCTTATAAGGTTTTTCAAGAATATCCTAGAAAAGTTGGATAAAGTTAGCAAGTCCCAAGAGGAGATGCAAAAGGACCAACTAGAGATCCAAAGATCCAACTAGAGATGATAAAGGACCAAATAGAAATTAAACATACACTGACTGAAATAAAAAATAATATACAGAGACCTAACAGCAGACTAGCGGAAGGCAAGAATCAAGTCAAAAACTTGAAATATAAAGAATCAGAAAACACTCAACTGGAAAAGCAAGAAGAGAAAAAAATTAAAAAATGTGAAGATAATATAAGGAGCTTCTGGAACAGTTTCAAGCATACCAACATCCGAATTGTGGGGGTGCCAGAAGAGAGAGAGCAAGATACTGAAAACCGATTTCAAGAAATAATGACTGAAAACTTCCCACATCTGGTAAAAGAAATGGACTTACAAGTCCAGGAAGCCCAGAGAACCCCATATAAAAGGAATCCAAAGAGGACCACACCAAGACACATCATCATTAAAATACCAATAGCAAAAGACAAATAGAATATTAAAAGCAGCAAAAGAAAAACAATTAATTACCTACAAGGGAGCACCCATACGACTGTCAGCTGATTTCTCAACAGAAAAGATGCAGGCCAGACGGGAGTGGCAAAAAATATTCATCGTGATGAATAGCAAGAACCTACAACCAAGAATACTCTATCCAGCAAAGCATTCAGAATTGAAGGGCAGATAAAGAGCTTCACAGAGAAGAAAAAGCTAAAGGAGTTCATCAACTCCAAACCAGTATTATATGAAATGCTGAAAGGTACTCTTTTAGAAGAGGAAGAAGAAAAGTAAAAGATAAAAAATTATGAACAACAAATACATATCTATCAACAAGTGAATCTAAAAATTAAGTGAATTAAAAATTTGATCAACAGAATAAACTGGTGAATATAATAGAATCAGGAGCACAGAAAGGGAGTGGACTGATAATTCTCAGGGGGAAAGGAGGGCTGGGTGTACAGGGAGTGACTGGACAAAAATCATACACCTATGGACTCATCAATTGGGAGGGAAGGTAAGGGTAGAGGGAGGGGTGGGAGCTGGGTGGAGGGGAGCTATGGAGGGGAAAAAGGAGAGACAAATGTAATAATCTGAATAATAAAGATTTAATTAAAAAAATGAAAAAAGAATACATTATCTTTTAAAAAATTTCTCTAAGGATATTAATTTTATTTTCTTTGAAAATGTCTTTTGTTTCCCACCTTTACTCTGTTTTCCCTGGGCTCCCTTTTCATATTAAAGGTTTTCCTCACATGCAGAGAAGGACACAGTGGGCATACAGTACTTTATCTTCTTCTTTTTTTTTCTTTCTTTTTAGTAGAAATTCTGTGAGAATCATTATCATCTCCCGTTGCTCCTTCACCTTCAGAGGCAACCAAAGTCTTCAGTTTGGGGATGATCTGACAGAGTGTCAGGCTTTGTTTCTTGGCTTCTCCTCCTAGCAGTGCTTAGCTTTTTATCTTTTTCTTGTCCAATTCACCTCCACTTTGACTTGTAAAATTCTGAAATTTTGTCTGCTGTCATTTCTCATTAGTCTCATTCTTTTCTTCCTTAGAAGTGCCTTAAACTTTTAAATTACTAACATTTTGAGAGAGGGTGGAAGTAAACAAAAATATTTAAATTGTGTGATTTACCTGTGAATTTCTGCCATAATGATTAATGACTAAACATTGCAGGTATAGAGAAAGTTTTTTTGATTTAGTATATACATGTTTTATTATATTACCTCATAAAATATCTCTTTGGAAAGATGTGTTTAGTCAATACTCTTCGATTTCCTAGGTAGATGATGATTATTGTCTTTTATAAATTTGAAAGAATAGTCTTACTTCATTTCCTAGTGCTTATTATTTATACCAGTGATTCTCAACCTTGCTAATGCTGCCACCCTTTAAATATAGTTCTTCATCTTGTGGTGACCCCCAACCATAAAAATATTTTCGTTGCTACTTCATAACTGCAATTTTGCTACTGTTAATGAATCATAATGTAAATATCTGTGTTTCCCAATGGTCTTAGGCGACCCTGCTAGAGGTTCTTAACCTGGAGTCTGACAATTGTACAATAGAACACATTTTCATGACTCCTTCTGCTTTAGTCTATGAGAGGTTTTGTGTCTAGGCTTGCTTTCTTCTCTGAGAGTTGCTCAAATGAGAAAATAGGTAAGACATAGGAAGAAGAGAAAAGAAAACACACAGGTCAGATGTTCTATGTGCATCTTATCTTTCCGTGAGGAAATAAATTCTTTTTAAATAGAAAGATTTAGTCTGGAGCATTCTGTTCATATCATCCCCTTTTATTGTTTTTCCTTTGCATGTTGTGCTAGCAAGTTTCCATGACATATAGATTTCTAACTGGACTGGGAAATATGCAGACAGTGAGGAGAGTGCAAATCAACCTCATATTTCTGAGAAGGCTTTGGAACATCTTGACATATTACAGAAGGCATAGGAGAGCTGGTGCTCATGAAATATGATTCCATGCTTAGTAAAATGGCCCCGCCCCAGAGCAGAATACTTCCACCACTTCAAATCCCATGTTTCCATAGCTAATGAGCTTTGCAGACACAGTGTGATCAACATTATATTAATGATCTTTGAGGATACCGTGTGATCAACAGTATGTTAAATTAATATAATGTACTCTAGATTTAAAAAATTACATGTCTAGGTAGTCTTTTCCAGCCTTCCATAAAACAAAACAAAAAATTACATGAAAAAAGTGGAAAACTTAGTATAGAACTGACAGGTACAAACAACAAGCAACTTATAGTTGGAAACTATAAAAAAATCTTCTTTTTCCATCAGGCAGATAGAACTATATATAATCTGGTTTGACATCATAACACACTTTCAATTGCCCTGCTACTTAAAAGCAGAAAGATAATTGATAATTTTCCTATTATATCAATAAACCCAGAAACCGAAGGGTTGAGCCAACCAAAAGGAAGTATTATTCTTTTTCTACTCTTCTGCTTTGATCTGTGCAGCTTATATACTTTTTGCCTGTGCCCCTTGTTTGTTTTCGCCTTCATTTCCACTAACACTGATTCCACCACCCAGAGATAGCAACTTTCAGAAAACAGCTGGTAGGAAGCAGGCTATGTTCCCAGCAAAATCAATGAAAACAAATCTATACTTATGTTCAGTTTGGGAAACATTAAACAACAAAGATGAAGGTAAAAATACTATAAAATATTTAAGTAAACCAAATCAAACAAACAGTTACCTATACAGAAATAAAGCTAGTTTATTTTCTTCCAACAAAAGGCAGTAGTTAGTTGTACTATAGAATTTGCTGCTCAACAAGTAGCTACAAATATGTTGTCCTGCATGTTTTCCAGCCCCAATTGGTGGCATACCCATAGGATTGGGCTTTGAGTGGAAGTAACAAATATCACTTCCATGTTGGAAATTTTGCAAACTTGATTTCATCTCCTAAATGGCCTACTAGGTCCACAGACACATACTGTGGCTATCTTCACAGATCCTGAATGCAGATTTAGAATAAACATTCTTGGTCACTGAAAAATCCCCACATTGTCTCCCAATGATAGGTAAGTGATACAAGAGAAACCCCTGGAAGTGAACCTTACTTCCAAACAATAAAACAAAAGGTTATCATATCCCTCAGTATCCATTTTAGGAGTTCTTCAAGAGTCAGACTCTAGGTAGAAAGTGGGTGAGAACCAGTTTCAAGCACTTTTGTGGTTTAGATTTACAAGTCTCCTAGCATTACTTCTCTCGTGTTCTGTTGGTCACAGCAAGTTGCAAGGCCAGTTCAGGTTTATGGGATGTTGAAATATATGCCCCTTCACATGAGGAATGGCTAAACTCATTGCCAAGAAGTATCAAGCAGAGGTGCAAAGAATCCTGGTTTGTAAGAAATCACCATATTATAGGAATTGGCAAGACAATGAGCAGCGTTTCTTTTTCTTCTGATGTAAATAGAAGTGCACCTTTATTGTTTTACCTCAAGGTAATGTCTTTTGAAATCTCTTTATTCTGATAGTCTACAGGGATGTTGATTGTAAGGAAGGGCAATCTCATGTCCTCAGTCTTTAGACCCCCATTCAGCCACATAAGACTGGGCCTTAGGCATGGAACACCTCCAGATCAAGAGATCTGCTCCAGGCTTGTCACCTTGTGGTGGGAATGTATTTCTCTGTTTCAGGCTCAAGAAATGCTCTTTTGTCTTTGCTTGAAATCTGTGCATAATGTGGCACTTTATATTTGTCCTTCACTGGGGAGAGGATGGGTGTTTTTCTATCATGGCACAAGATGGGTAATGTAGGAAATTGCTTCGCATCAGCCTCAGGGAGAGACCCGATGACCATGGGGATCAATGTTCATCATAGAGGCTGATCTTGCTCTCTTTGTTCTCTACTTAAGAAATGCTTTGTTCCACCCAGTGCTTGACTGCATTGTGTTCTTAGTGACTCTTATATCAAGGTGCAATGGGCAAAAATGTTCAATGCCCTCCCCTAGGACTGGTAACCAATGTGCCATAATCTGCTCAAACATCCATCATTTGGACATTTCAGAACATTGTGCTATGGAGCATGCTATTGATGACATCATGCAAATTAGTCTGTTGAGAAATAACAAGTGTACTAGAAACTTTTAGTTGGAATACATATGTGCTAGAGTTTGGAGATCAATCCTGTTTGGGGCCTGCTACTTCATTAAGTTTTGAGAATTCAGAGGTCTTAGGCATTGTGATATGTCTTTCTTTCTTTTTTCTTTTTTCTGGACTTTTTTTTATTGTTTAAAGTATTACATATAATAGTACATATATCTTCTTTTTTTCCCATTGACCTCCCTCCAGCCTCCCCCACCTCTTGTTGCATGCCCTCATCCACCCCTCCCCCAAAGTCTTGTGTCCATTGGTTTCGCTTATATGCATGCGTACAAGTCCTTTGGTTGATCTCTTCCTCCCACTCCCCAACACTCCCCAGTCTTCCTGCTGTAATTTGACTGTCTGTTTGGTGATTTACTGCCTCTGTATCTATTTTTGTACATCAGATTATAATGTTATTTATTTTTCATAAATGAGTGAGATCATGTGGTATTTTTCTTTCACTGCCTGGCTTATTTCACTTCACATAATGATCTTCAGGTCCATCCATGCTGCTGCAAATGGTAAGAATTGTTTTTTATAGCAGTGTAGTATTCCATAGTTTGTGTAGATATAGCATAGTTTCCTAATCCACTCATCTGCTGATGAGCATTTAGGCTGTTTCCAAATCTTAGCTATGGTGAATTGTGCTACTATGAACATAGGGGTCCATATATCATTTCTGATTCATGTTTCTGGTTTCTTAGGATGTATTCCTAGAAATGAGATGACTGGATCAAATGGGAGTTCCATTTTTAGTTTTTTGAGGAAACGCCATACTGTTCTCCACAGTGGCTGCACCAGACTGCATTCCCAACAACAGTGCACGAGGGTTCCTTTTTCTCTGCATCCTCACCAGCACTTGTTTGTTGATTTGTTGATGATTGCCATTCTGACAGGTGTGAAATGCTACTGCATTGTCATTTTGATTTGCATCTCTCAGATAATTAGTGACTTTGAGCATGTTTTCATGTGTCTCTTGGCCATGCTTCTGTCTTCTTTTGAAAAGATTCTATTTAAGTTCGTTGACCATTTTTTTTATTGGATTATTGATCTACTTTTTATTAAGTTGTATAAATTCCCTGTAGATGTTGGAGATTAAACCTTTATCAGTGATAACATTTGCAAATATATTCTCCCATGCTGTGGGCTTTCTTGTTGTTTTATTAATGGTTTATTTTGCTGTGGAAAAGGTTTTTATTTTGATATAGTCCCATTTCTTTATTTTCTCTTTAGCTTCCATTGCCCTAGGAGTGGTACCCAGCAATATGTCTGAGATCTCTATGCCTGTGGATTCCTCTAGTATTTTTATGATTTTCTGTCTTATATTTAAGTCCTTTATCCATTTTTAGTTTATTTTGGATGAAAGTTGATGATCTAGTTTCATTTTTTTTTGCATGTATCTGTCCAATTTTCCCAACACCATTTGTTGAAGAGAACTATCTTGACTCCTTTGTATATTCATGCATTGTTTGTGAAATATTGAGCATAGTGGTTTGAGTCAATTTTTGGGTTCTCTATTCTATTTCATTGGTCTATATGTCTGTTCTTATGCCAGTAACAGGCTGTTTTGAGAACAGTGTCTTTGTAATATAGCTTGAAATCTGGTATTGAGATCCCACCTACTTTGTTCTTCTTTCTCAGGATTGCTGTGGTGATTTGGGGTCTTTTTGTATTCCAGATGAATTTTTGGAGAGTTCTTTTTAGGTCTGTAAATATGCCATTGGTATTTTAATGGGGAGTGCATTGAATCTATAAATTTCTTTGGGTAGTATGGACATTTTAATGATGTTGATTCTACCAATCCATGAACATGGTAGTTCTTCCATCTGTTTACATCTTCCTCTATCCCTTTTTTGTATCCTGTAGTTTTCCACATATATGTCTTTTACCTCCTTAGTTAAGTTTATTCCTAGGTATCTTATGTTTTTTTGGTGTGATAGTAAATGGGATTGCTTTTTTAGTCTCTTTCTGTAAGTTCACTATTGATGTATAGAAATACCATAGATTTCTTGGTGTTAATTTTGTATCCTGTTACATTTCAAAATTCATTTATCAATCCTAATAGGTTTTTTTTTTAATGGAGCCTTTTTTTTTATGTACAAGATTGTGTCATCTGCAATTAAGGACAGCTTTACTTCTTTTACAATTTGGATGCCTTTTATTTCTTCTTCTTTTCTAATTGCAATGGCTAATACCTCCAGTACTATGTTGAACAGTAGTGGTGAGAGTGGGCGTCCCTGTCTTGTGCCTGTTTTTAGGGGAAATGGTTTCAGTTTTTGCCCATTGAGTATGATGTTGGCTGTGGGTTTATTATATGGTTTTATTATGTTGTGGTATGATCCTCCTATTCTCACCTTGCTGAGAGTTTAATCAAGAAAGAGTGTTGGATTTTCTCAAATGCTTTTTCTGCATCAATTGATATGACTATGGAGTTTTTATCTCTCAATTTATTTATATGATGTATCACATTTATTGATTTGCGGATATTGTACCATCCTTGCATTCCTGGGATAAATCCTACTTGGTCATGGTGTATGATCTTTCTGATGTATTGCTGGATCTAATTTGCTAGAATTTTGTTGAGGATTTTGGCATCTATGTTCATGTGATATATTGGCCTGTAATTCTTTCACTGTGTTGTATTTATGTGGGTTTGGTATTAGGGTGATGTTGGCTTCATAGAATGAGCTTGGAAGTGTTCCTTATTCTTAAATTTTGGAGTAATCTGAGGAGGATAGGTTTAAGTTATTCCTTGAATATTTAGTAAAACTCCTATGTAAAGCCGTCTGGCCCAGGGCTTTTGTTTGCTGGAAGCTTTTTGATGACTGCTTCAAATTCTTCCATAATTATTGGCCTATTGAGATGTTTAGATTCTTCTTGATTCAGTTTTGGAAGGTTGTATTTTTCTAGGAATATGTGCATTTCCTCCTGGTTGTCCAGTTTGTTGGAATAGAGTTGTTCATAGTATATTTTTAACAATCCTTTGTATTTTGGTGGGGTCTGTTGTTATTTCACCTCTTTCGTTTCTGATTTTTTTTAATTGGGTCCTCTCTCTTTGCTTCTTGGTGAGCCTGGCTAGAGGTTCATCAATCTTGTTTATCCTTTCAAAGAACAAGCTCTTGGTTTTGTTGACCATTTTTATTGTTTTTTGTTTGTTTGTTTGTTTGTTTGTTTGTTTTGTCTCTATGTCATTTAACTTCGCTCTGATCTTATTTCCTTCTTTCTGATTACCCTGGGCTTTTCTTGTTGCTGTCTTTCTAATTCTTTGAATTGTAGGGTTAGATAATTTATTATTACTGTTTCTTGTTTTTTGGAGTAGGCTTGTAGAGCTATGAAATTCCTTCTTAAGACTGCTTTCGCTGTGTACCATAGGTTTTGGATTTTTGTGTTTTCATTGTTGTTTGTAGTTTTGGGGTGAAATATTCTGAAGATGTCAATTAATTCCATCTCGCTTAGTGAGTCATTTAGATTGAGGTTTCTTTGCTGATTTTTTGTTTAGAGGATTTGTCCAATGGTGATAGTGGGGTATTAAAGTCTCCTACTATGATTGTATTGCTGTCAATCTCTCCGTTGATATCCTACAGAAGATCTTTTATGTATTTTCATGCTCCTGTATTGGGTGCATATATGTTTACCAGAGTTATTTCTTCTTGTTGGATTGCTGCTCCCTTTAGTATTATGAAGTGGCCTTCCTTATTTCTTTTTATGTTCTTCAATTTGAGATGTAATTTGTCAGATATAACTATTGCTACCCGAGCTTTCTTTTCATTTCCATTCATCTGAAAAACCTTTTCCTATCCCTTCATCCTCAGTTTGTGTGTGTCTTTTTTTCTGAGGTGGGTTTCTTGTAGACAGCAGATATATGGGTCATGTTTTCTTACCCAATCAGTTACCCTATGTTGGTGGTCAGCAAACTGCAGCTTGTGAGTCACATGGGGCTCATGAGCTGCAGTTTGCCATTCTGTTGACTAATGAGTTTTTCGACCACTGCCCTATGTCTTTTGATTGGGGCATTTAATCCATTTACATTTAAAGTTAATATTGATAGGTACTTGTTTATTGCCATTTTTATTCTTTACCCTTGTGTTTCTTCTTCACTTTCTCTTTCTTTCTTTCTTTTTTTCTTTCTTTCTTTCTCTCATTTACAACAGATCATTTAGCATTTCTTGCATTGCTGTTTTGGTGGTAATACATTCCCTTAGTTCTTGTTTTCTCTGTGAAGCTCCTGATTTTATCTTCAATTTTGATTGATAATCTTGCTGGATACAGTATTCTTGGATTTAGACTCTTCCTCTGCATGATTTTGTATATTTCATTCCATTCCCTTCTGGCCTGATTTGTTTCTATTGAGAAATCAGTCACTAGTCTGTTGGAGAATCCTTTGTAGGTAACTTTCTCTCTCTTTCTGACCACTTTTCAGATTCTTACTTTGTTATTGGTGTTTGCCAATTTAATTATAATATGCCTTGACGTCAGTCTTTTAAGGTTCATTTTGCTTGGGACTTTGTGAACTTCATGGATTTGTGTGGGTTTTTTCTTCCCTATATCAGGGAAGTTTTCTGTCATTATTTATTCAAATAGGTTTTCTATTCCTTGCTCAATTTCCTCTCCTTCTGGGTCCTCAATTATGTGGATATTTTTTGTTTTGTGTTGTTCCAAAGTTCCCTTAGGCTCGCCTCCTGCTTTTAATTTTTTTTTTAGAAGCTGCTCTACTTGGGTATTTTTTCCTACCTTATCTTCTTTCTCAATGATGTGGTCCTCTGCTTCTTCTAGTCTACTCTTGATGCTTTCTATTGAGTTCTTTTCAGCACAATGTTATTTTTCATTTCTTCTTGATTATTCTTCATTTCCTCTTGGTTCTTACACATATTGTTGAATTTGTCTTCCATTATTTTTATCCACCTTATGACCACTTCTCTGAATTTTTTTTCTGACAGGTTGCTTACCTCCATTTTATTTACTTTCTTTTCTGTTGATGCCTGTTTTTCTTTCATATGTTGGCTGTTTCTTTGTCTCCCCATTATGTCTCTTCTTCGGGTGTCTGATTATGTAGTTCTCTCTCTCATGTGTTGATTTAAAGGCACAAAAAACAACACAATGAGTACCATGCACAATGCACTGAATACAAATGTATTCATGATATCAATAACCCCTATTAAAAGTGACCATCAGAAAAAGGTGAATTAGAGGATAGGAGAGAAAGGAGAAGAGGAAAAAAAAAAGGAGTGCAATAATAAAATTGAGAAAATGAAAAAAGTAAGAGAGAATAGAGAGAGAATAAGAAAGAAGTGAGAAAAAAACTATATATATGGGGAGAAAACTCCAATAGAACAGCCATTAATCCCAACATTTGCCAGCAACAAGTACCTGGAGATGAATACAAACTACAAACAACAACTAATATCAAGTGAGGCAAGGAAAATAAAAGTAAAAAACAAACAAAAACAAAACAAAAAAAAAACAAAAAAGATAAAGCAAAACAACCTCATGGACAAGCAGAGAAAAATCAATACAATTAATAATCAAGCAAACAAAAACAAAAGGACAGAGAGGAAAAAATTTTGGATAGTGAAGAAAGAGAAGAGATAGGTGTGAATGGCTTTGGAGCAGGGGATTGGAAATTATATACATAATTATGGTGAAATTTTAACAGGGGGTAAAAAGAACGAATAGAGAAAATCTAAAGCAGGAATAGTGTAAGAGAAATAGGACAACAAAAGTGGAAAAGTGAGTAAGAGAGTGATGGCATAAAGGTAAAGTTGAGATAGAATAAAATTATGCTAAAGGAAAGATAAAAATAGAATGTAGAACACTAATCCAAAAGTAAAATAAAGAGAAAATAAAATGACACTTAAAAAAAAAACAATGTAAAATAGTAGTAGTAATAATACTGATTGAAAATAAAAGTGTAATAATCAAAAAAGTAAAATCAAGTGAGGAAAAAAGAAAAACAAATTAGTTCCTTAAGTAAAAGATGAAAAATATAAAAATAAAAATGTGCAGTAATAAAGTTCATTCACTTCCTTTACTTCTCTGTTTTGCACATCTGTTTTCTAGTCAGGACAGTTTTGAAGTTCCCCTGCATTCCACTGCTTCTCAGTGTTGTAAGCCAGTCCTAATTTTAAAGCAGGTAGTACGCCTTTATTTCTTATATTCCTTTATTTGTGTTTACACAAGAGTCGATTTCTGATTCAACCCCTGGGTGGCAGAAATTCTGGATTGACCTCTAGATCTAAAGGTCCTCTCTAGCTAGTGTTTACATTTTGTTTTCCCTGTGGCACTTAATACCAGTTTGGGGAAGTGGATTGCTCCAGAGCTGGTTCTCTGATGATTATTCCCTGCTCTAATCCCCAGGTTCCAGAAAAACAACTTTACCCTGAAGTCTCTTAGAGTGTCCTCAATTGGGTGATCCTATGTATTACTAAGCAAAGATTTAAAGAGGGGTAAAAAAAAAAAAAGAGCCAGAATTAAGTGTGCAAACTCCAAGGCTGCATGCAAGTCTGTGCAGTCTTTTTTTCCTCTTAGGTGTAAGCAGTCAGCACACTTTAAAAATTTTTAGGCTGTCCTTTTGCCCCCAGATCAAAATGGGTTGCTTTTTAGAGATCCCTTCTATTAGCAGTTCTGAGGACCCCCTTCCACATTCACAGATCACACTAGCCCCAACAGCCATGGATTTTTCTAGGCTCAGACTTCCTCAGGTTCTCCATCTCCCATAGTGTGCATGTTTCTCTCTCCTGCCAGGACCACAGGAGAAATCTGACCTTTTCGTGAGGGAGTGTAGTGCTCCTCTGAATCCACATGCTTGTGCCACTTGGGGACTGGTGTTCTCGGGTTTGCACCTGTTTGGTGGGTGCCTTAGTTGTAGATTCCCCAGGCTTTTCAGGCTTTCAATAACATCCACTTTCCCTTTCAAGATGGCATGGTCTCCATGTCCAAGCCAGTTGCTCCAGGCAGTGTGGGCTGCCTGGTCAGGGGACCCCCGTCCTGCAGTCCCCTACAGTCTCCTGAAGTATAGCTCTCCCACTCACAAACAAACACTCCCCATGTGACCACACACTCTCCCCTTGTTTTCTCACTCACACACTATCTTCCAGTCTGCCTTCCCATCAGCAAACATCTTCTTTCCCTCCAGACAGTATTTTTCTTCCTTAAAGTTCCTTCATTGATAGTGTAGCACATCTGGGAAGGTAAGTCTCCAACTTCTGTGATGTGTTTTTCCAATTGAAAGCTAAGAGGCTGTACTTTGTATTGCCTGCCATTAAGTAGTACTTGGCAGACGTCTCTGGAGGCCTTTTGGGAATGATGCTCTGATCCATTCATTGAGTAACTCATCATGCTTCATGTGTTAAGGGAGAGCAGAAAACAAGGAGTCTCTGGAACAGGTTCAGAGTCTCTGTAAACTGCCCTGTCATCTCTTAGATCCAATGGTGCTCTAAGAACCACAATGGTAAATAAGGTTGCCATGTAAAACATCTATCAAGATACATTAAAAGATACATTACACAATTCTCTAGGGTTTGGAGGAAAGGTCTTCTGCTGATAACTGTTTCATTTTGAGAAGCAACTCCTGACTTGCTACTGGAACCTGGTAGAGGCTGAGATCTAGACCACTGGACACCGCAACACTGTGTAACATATGATGTCTACCATGCATGAGGTGTTATTACTCTTATCCATAAGATTGTTCAGGATCAACCATTATGAAACTGAAGTATTATGATCTAGGTTATATAGACTTATGAATGTAAGCAAAGAACAAGAACACTGCGTGGACAGGTGGCTCAGTCTTGCATGACACCTACTCATGCTGCATTGTCACGATTCCTTCTGCTTATACCCATGGCTTCATGGAGAGTTTCTTGCAAATAGCTGACATGCAATGAAAAAACACCGTAGCCTTGTTAAGGGAGCTCTGCAGGACAAGCTGGTACAAGCTGGAAATGATCTTTTGCTATTTTACATGCCCACTCAGCAGTGATCATCTAGTGAAGGAAAATATATGTACAAGGTGTCCTCAAAATGTATATGCATTTTGAATGATTATAAAGCCAGTGTTTATTAACATACAGTTCATTTTTAAAAATTTAAAAGAATTTACAGAAATATATATATGTATATATATTTTTTTCAATCTTTGTTTTCAAACTGATGACCAGTCTAGTCCAGGAACTGCTTATAACGTGAAGCAATGGAATAGCAAAAATCAAGAATCATTTTATTTGGTATTTGTGTGCTCTTAATTTGTTAATTGTTGCCAGTTTTGTACCATAAATGTTATCTTTATATATCCCCATAAAATATAATGACATATTAGGATATATTTTCTTTGTTAAAAACTTAGTCTGGCTTCATTTATTATTTCAAATCAGTTAAACCTGAAAAAAGTAAAAATTAAGTGAGTTATCAGCTGTTAAAGTGTGTGTATCTATTTTTGGGACACTGGCCCCATATATCCCTAGGCCTTCTACAACTATATATAATAGCTTTGGGAACTTTGCATGGATTCGACCACAGACCTTCCACAAACAAGGCTGATATGGCTACTGCCCCTGCTGGCTGCTCAGCTTACCAATAGCAGAGGCCAGTTCTAGGGACCTGATATGGCACCATATTCTAGGAGACCAGCTAATCTTCTAGTGGTAGGTTAATTACATTACCTCTCCTGTCTGGGAGAAGGCAGTGATTTTTACTCACTGAAATCCTTACTTGGAATTTGGACTTTCCTTCCTTTCTTACAATATTTCCACTACACTTACATTACACTTAGAGAAAGTTCTATGTGTCATGATGGTGTTCCACACATTGCTTCTTACCAAAGAACTGCTTTCACTAGAAGAATGAATTAGCAGTGAGTTCTTTATTCTCCTTATAGAATGTTTCCAGTATAAAAAGCAATGGTAGTCCCATCAAACTGTAATTTCAGGCCACCACCTAGGTATTAGGAGCCTGTTAAATAACAGAATCAACATATAGAGAAGGAACTTAAATAATTGATCCCAATTGCAAAGGGGACAATTGGATTCTTTTTACAAATGAGAACAGTTGGTATTATTTCTACAACCTAGAAATTAACTGGGGTACCTCTTAGTAAGTCCATGTTTGATAGTAAATGTCAGGAGAAAGATAGAGCAGCCCAATAAAAGCATGCTCACCAACGACTGATACTTTGGGAATTATGATTTAGATGAACCCACCAGTTAAAAGCACCAATCAGCTGAGGCACTGCTGAAGACAATGGAATCACAATGGCAGCAGGAAGAAATTTATAAATATGCCCTTGGAATGAGGAATAAACTCAAGAATTGTAGCAGCTAAGTATATATTCTTAAGGTATACACTACTCAAAGACTCCTTTTCTTTTCAATGTTATTTTTATGAGATACAATGTTGGGACTTAAATTAATTCATAGGTCATGGTTTATAAAGGACTGATTACCTTGGAGATCCTAATCTTAAATTTGATTCAATGACTGAGATTATCTACATTTGTACAATGGCTAAGATGCTTCATATTAGGTGAAAACACATGGTTATGAAATATGATTAGAAAGAGGAAAATGAATGCTGAGTAATAGAAGGAAGTAGACAGTGAAAGCTCTGGGCCTTTGGGCTCTCAGATCCATTCCTTGCCCTCTCCTTGCTCTGCTATTTATCATATAGGTCTAGCTCTTGTCAAACCCCTTTGTCAACTGGTTTCTGGCTGAGGTTTAGCCAATGAGGCTGTCATGGAAGATTAAAAGAATGAAAGAAGCTAGCTTTTTTGGTAGTGTATCTGGCCAGAGCACCATGTCTGATGGTTCCAGCTCTCTCCAGATAGGTCCACCATGATTACCACAGGCGACCTCACCCAGGGTTTTTGCCTTCCTCCTACAGTCCTTCCACATGGTAATGGCTCCTTGTTTTTGCTAATTTCTGGGTAATGTAACTGCCTTTTACACGGCCTCTCAGCTTGCTCTTCATCTGTGCAGCAAAGTCCCTGCCTTAAATTGTTTTTGTATTAAGGCAAATAGGTTTCTACTTTTTATGTTGTTGTTGGATTCTGGCTGACAAACTAGTTAAATGTATAAAAATCAAATTGTTATGAATTTTTAGAAAGTGAATAAGACAAAAAATTATTCTTAAAAATAAAAGCAGACATTATCTAAAGAAAATATAAAATAATTATCTGGATTTAAAACCCTAGATTAGTCTAACACAGATCAAGAGAAGGTTAGTGGAAAAATTGTTTGGTCACATAGGAATTTAACACATTTGAAAGAGGAAGGTGATACATAAATTATGTCATTTCACTCTTGACTCTGATTTTAATTACAACACAGGTTTAATTCTGCCTTTCAAAGTCTCAAGGGTAAATAAATAAAATATGGAAATAAGATATACAGCTTATAGAAACAGAACATACAGGTAAATAAAATATATTTTAATACAAGAAAATTGGCAACAAAAGTATCACTAAGGCAGTATTAAAAACATGAATAAAATAATAGATCAGATGTAAGGCAAGATCAATCACTTATTAAAAAAAGATAAGTGAATTAAGCCTACATATGAAAGGCAAAAATTAATTTTGGTGAAAAATCAATATATTTAAGCACAGGTATGTATTTATTAATAAGTTTAAATAAAAATAAGCCAGAAGGTATAGCAGTGTTGTGAGACCAAGGTATTATGTAAAAAGCAATTAGTAGTTCTCAGTACACTACTCACAATGTGAACACATGTAATCCTCCTGCTCTTTGTACCCTTTAGTCCTCAGTAATCCCTGGTATTCCGTGGTCTAGAGGCTTTCCACTTCATCCTCTCCACAGAGTAACCCTTCACTCTTCACTGGAGGCCCTGATGGGAGATAAAAAGGTGAGAGGAAGGGAGCGGCCAGGGCACTACATGATATGTGAGCAGTTGCCTATGGGATGAAGTGAAGGAACAGACTGACCAGTCTGATTATTCCTTCCTAATCTGACTTTTAAACAATCCTCTATTTTAACTCCAGCTTAAATTCTTAAGTATTTGGGGGGTTTTGCAGCATAGTGAGGATCTATTCTCCCCACTGTTTACCAAGAATTTGGTTTACTTAGGATTACTGTATCAGTTACCATTATCTATGGTTTTCCAACTTCCAAAATACTGTGGCTTGTCTCCTCTCCCAATCCTGTTACCTTTGTAAGTTGCATTTTCCCCCATCTTTTTTATCCCTTCACCCTTATTTATTTGACATTGGGGGGAGGAGAGGTTGGAAATGAGAGAATTTAGTAGTAATTCATGATTTCAACTGGCCACCTTTAACATTGAAATTGATGGACTTTGAGAAGGCAAATTGCCTCCACAATGTAGGTAGACCTCATCCAATAAGTTGAAAGCCTTAAAGTAATAAAGATTGACTTCCCTGACCAAGAAGGAATTCTGCTAGCAGACTGTCTTTGGACTCAAACTGCAACTCTTCCATGAATCTCCAGTCTTCTGGCTTCCCCATCTTATTTTAGATTCACCAAGTCTACAAAATTGCATAACCCAATCCCTTATAATAAATTAAATATATATCTTTCTCTTTCTCTCTCAGGTCATTTAATATTCATTGATAACATAATGTTAATGTCCAATTAGTATCCAAATGTATGGCTCTAATTTGAATAACTTTATCAATCATATATTGTTGACATGTAGTTGGAGTCCTAATTTTGGTTATTGTAAAGATGATATAAAGATAATATTGCAAAGCAATTGACAGAGTTTACTACAAATTAATGATTAATTCCTTAGGCTTTGTTCATAGAATTGCTAGGTCAGAAATAAATCAGTTTTTAGACAATTGATACACACGTATTGCTAAATTACCCTCCAAAAGGTCTATCACAATTATATGCCCACAAAAAGTATTTAAAGAATGGCATTTCTCACACAGGATAAAATTTAATAAACTCAATTTTCAGCTTTAATCCTTTACCAAAACAATATTAAATATAAATGTAAAAAGCATAAATGACTAATAAACCTATGAACAAATATTCATTTTTTTCTGTTGTGAATTGTTTAGGCACACCAACTTTATTTTTTATTTGTAAAAGGCCTATTTATCATAATGATATTGATCTATTATCTGATATTAAAATAGCAAGTATTTTTTACAATTTAGCATTTATCCTTAATTTATTTATTATGAAAATAATTTTAAATTTTTATGTAATCAATATATTTTTCTTTAATGAAAACAATATCACTGTGTTGATTTTGTTTTCCTTAACCACATTATTGAATTTTTAAAGATATAATGAAGTTAAATAGATGAACATGGAAGTGCACAACTCTACATGACAGCCCTATGGATTTCCACAGATTGCATCAGCTTTGTAACCAGCACCCGAATCAAGAAAGACAGCATTACCTACACATCAAGAAGTTCCTCAGTGTTTCCTTCTCATTCCTACCCTCATTATGAGAAACCAATATCCAGATTCTAAAACCAAGGTTTTGCTTATTTTCATAATCAGAGAAAACATTCTATTCCCCCCCACCAATAAGAGTGCATTTTTTAACGATTAAACAGAAGATATAACATCAGTATCGGCCCATTACAATGTTAAAAAAGTTAATGAATAATTGAAATGCTTTCATAAAGAAAATGTGAGGCCTAAACAAGTTTACAAGACAAATTATACCAAATATTTCCAGAACAGATGACCCTAATCTAAAAAAAACTTTTCCATAAACTAGAAAAAGTCTTCTTCTTTACCTGAAAGTGCACCTCACCCCTGTGTCTCAGAGAAGCAAGCTACATTTCTTTTGTTTATGAATAGACATTGATTGTACTAGAAATGCACCAGACCCAAAAGTGCTTATTAACCTAGGTTTAAGTGAACCCATTGCTTGTCATCGTACAAAGGGCTTTTCCTAATGTAATCACTGGTAGTTAAAAGTCCCCATTATTCTAACTCTCTCTGGGTTTTATATAGAATGTGGTAGGCTAATGGTTCTTTTTCTTTTTGAGAGGACAGATGACACACTTAACAGGAGGCAAAGAGGATAAGAGACAAAGATTACATGAGAGGAAGGGAGAGCAGGAAGAAGAAGGGAGGAAGGGAGAGAAAAGGAGGGGCTGGAGTTCATTTCCAGCAATGTCTTGTCCTGACAGTTTCCAAATTCTAATTTACATATATCCTCAAGGTGGCTTGTATAAATTTTCCATTCTTGCAACCGAAAATGCCAAGTGGTTGTCTTCTGCCATGAGCAGGAAAGTTGATTGATAGAGTCACTCCTTAGTCATGTGATCTATTAAGAGCAGATTGCCTTTCCTACTTTTTGTGCTTACATTCTCTGCTTTGTGTGTGTGTTTGTTAAACCTGAATATTTCACTAAAGTAGAAGATATATTTTAAAAGTGTAGACAATAAGGGGATTAAGGTCATCTATAATTTCTTGATTCTATGTTCTTTATCCCTCTTCCAACAAACAAAGATTAGAATCATTCTTGAAAAAATATACATGGAATTCATTAAGTATACTGGGGTGAGGGAAGCTTGCTTGATAAAACCGTATTCACACTGTCAGAAAGCTTCTCTAAAACTTGTAAACAGGCCAAAGTTTTTGCTGAGTGTGCTGCAGGGCAGTGCTAAGCTGGACTTGCTGGAGTTTGGGGTCTTTTCCAGCTCTGTAGGGCTGAGGTGAACTGGTAGGCTTTTGTCTGGGAGAAATGCAAGTCATTATTTCTTGTGGAAGAGACAGCCCCAAAGGGCTCACTTTTTGTAAGTCATAAACCAGTTTTGTTTCTAATCCAGATATTTTTTCCTCATAGTTCTGTATTTACATGGACATAGCTCTCAAATGCCCTTGACCTGTTCAGAACATTTTACTGTTTCACTCATTGATTACCAAATTGAGTAAAAACTTTGGCATGTGTTCATTTCACATTTACATGAAAATCCTGATTTCATTTTATTTTTTAAAATTATTCTTTAACAATGTTCTTCTCCATAAATCTATTTTTTCCTTTTGGGAAAAATATTTATTATGGTACAAGCTAACAATTTGTAATTCCTAGGTAGGAAGTGTAAGGGGGTTGTAAGACTATTTCCCAGTAAAGGCTGACACAAAACACTATGTGCTTCCAGAATTCTTCTTGAATCCCTGCTTTATCAATTTTTTCCTTACTGTGATTTCTTTTATATTTAAATGAGAGGCCTGGTGCATGGATTCAAGATGGGGTCCCTTGCCTGGCCTGCTTCCTCTCACAATCCAGGACCCTCAGGAGATTTCAGATAGCCAATTTTGGCCTGATCCCTGTAGGCCCAATCCAAACAGGATGGAGCCCAATCCTGTGTGTTGAGCATCTGTCCCCTGGTGATCTGGGAATCTCATAGCGACAGTCACTGATGGTTTGTCACTCAGTTGCTTAAACCTTTATATTTATACTAGAGGCCCAGTGCATGAAATTCATGCATGGGGGTTCCTCAGCCCACTATGCACCCTTTCCAATCCAGGACCCCTCAGGGGATGCCTGACTACTGGTTTAGGCCCTGTGGGATCAAGCCTAAACCAGCAGTTAGACATCTCTCTCTCAATCCAGGACCACTGGCTCCTAACTGCTCAGCTGCTTGCCTGCCTGATTTCCCCTAACCATCTCTGCCTGCTGGCCTGATGCCCCAAAATGCTCCTCTGCTTACCTGATCGCCCCCTAACTGCCTCTGCCTGCTGACCTGATCACCTCTAACTACCTCTGCCTGACATCCTGATTGCCCCTAACTGCCCTCCCCTGCTGGCCTAATTTCCCCCCAACTTCTCTCCCTTGCTGGCCTGATTACCCTCTAATTGCCTCTGCCTCAGCCCCTGACACTGTGGCATTGTCTGGATGGACATCCAGAAGATATCTGCTCTAATTAACATATTACGCTTTTATTGGTATATATAGATAGAAAGATTTCAGGTAGGTTTTTACTTTGGTGCATTTTATGTTATTGTTATATATGTTTTGCCATTCTGTTAGATTTTATTTGTCACAAAGTGACCAGTTCTTTTAAACTTTTTCTCATAGCGATTTAAAAACAATAGTTGGGCCTTGGTCTGTGTGGCTCAGTTGGTTGAGAGTCATCCCATGCACAAGGCTTATGCCCTGGTTTCAGGATTGATGTTCACTAAGGGCCTACAGGAGGCATCCAATTTTCTCCTTCCCTCTCCCTTTCTTTCTCTCTAATCAATAAAAACATATTTAAAAATAATAAAAGTAATAGTTGATAAATAAATGGTTATTAATACAAGCATGTAAAAGCCAGTATCTTCTTTATGTTTACTCCATTTGAAATGTTGCTTAAAAATCCAAATAACATATAGACTACTTGTATATTTTTAGTCATTTGTAATGATGAGGATTTTACTGAGTTTCTCTCATTCTTTTACTTAGAATTCTCACATGATAAATGATGATACAACACGTGAGTTCATTTTTTATACCCCTTTTCCAAACAAACAAGCTCTATTCTTTTAATCATGTTGACAAATATTTGTTGAGAACCTCACCGGTGCTGTGTACTGATCTGGGTGTTGAATATGTAGATGAATTCAGGAAATCAAATAATAACTAGAAAGGACTGTTTGTGAAATACATATTTGAAGCAAAGGGATTTACCTGATAAATTTTCAATTTCTATTCTAAGATTACTTTTGTTCAAGAATCAGGATGATGTGTGTGGAATAAAAATATCATCTTCCTTGAAGAGTTCTCTTGAAAAAACTAAAAAATTTCTTTTAATTCTACTATTTTATAGATTCTATGATGATTTATGCCTTACAATTTCTCATACTCTCTCTGATTCCAGTTATAAACTTTATAATTCCTCTACTTGAGGTAAATTATCTTGGTTAATTTTTATTGCCATTTCTCAAAGGATCTAACACTTCCAGTACTAAGCTGTGCTTTTCCTAAATAAAATAAACAAACAAAAGAAGCTATCTGTATTAACTTAATGAAAGTCAGTAAAAGTTTAAGCAAGAAGAAAACTGAGGGTGAGAACTAGAGGAGAAATATTTCACTTTGCAATATTGTTTTGCTAGAATTGATAGAACTGGTCCTTCACCATAGATAAACAGAGTGTGAAAAAAAATAAAAAGTAAAATAAGATTATCTAACATTATGGCTGTTAAATTGATCACTCCTTTTAATCCATAGACCAACAAAGGAGTATTCATATAAATTGACAGGACATGGTGAGTCATGGACCAAAAGTGTCAATTAAGGTTTCTGAATTCATACAGCAAAATAAACTGTGCCTACATACAGCCTCTGACTCAATGATTTCAGGCAGAAATGTTTTTTGGCAACTATCTAGAAGAGGGCAAGAAATATTTTCAAAGTTAAGCAAACATTGTGGGTGGATCCAGCTAATGCTGAAAATATTAAAGTTGGTAGTCATATTTCCATTGGCTTTGTATGATTAATGGAGCTAGTTGGGGACCAGTGGGCAGGGAATATTGCTGGGTAAGATAGTGGGGACTTTGGAAATGATGCTCAGAATAGAAGCACAGAATGTCCCCAAGTATGGATACGGTACTTTTCCTGGTACAACTTAATCCAGAATTTTTTTCTCTTTCTACTAAAATCCCGAGTGGTCTAAAAATAATATTTCTCACTCCTGCACAAGATGCAGAACATTTGCGGCAGCAGTTTTGTATAGTTTACATCGATGAAATAACAGCATTCCAATGCAGATTGAGTGACTTATAGGATATGAAATGTTTAGAACTTTCAAAACACAATTTAAGTAAACTGTTCTTTTTGAAGTCTGTACTTTGAGCAAATTGAGTATCACTTCTGGTGCGAGAGTGACCACTGGCCACTGTTCCAGGCTGGCATGTAATGTTGACCAGATAAATGCACACAGGACAGTAACGATGAAAAAGAAACAAAACAAGTGGTTTCAGCATGAAAGGAGAGTCTATTGCTTTATCATGTTTAATCTTCACATGAGCCAAACCGGTTTCAGCTCTAGTGAGAAATTCTTAATGGCTTCAGATATTTTATGTGAGGATTAGGAGATATATGAGAGGTATGTTAGCCACATTGATATAGTAACTGAAGGGATAATTATTACTTCTAAACGTGACAAGTATGCATATAATTATATATGATACACATTTTTTTGTATACAACACATATTTATTTAGGATTTTGGTAAAGTGCAACATTGAATTACAATGGATACAATTACATTGAGTAGATCTGATTATTCTTAGCTTAAGATTTTTTTTTTTTTTGGTGCTTTTTGAAAATCTAGGATTTACCTATTCCTTTAGATATTAAGAAGAGACATATAAACTAGATAGGCTAAAAAGAATATTTTGGCCCTAACTGGTTTGGGTCTGTGGATAGAGCATTTGCCTGCAGACTGAAGGGTCGCGGGTTAGATTCCAGTCAAGGGCATGTACATTGGTTGTGGGCACTTTCCCAGTAGGGGGTGTGCAGAAGGCAGTTGATCGATGTTTCTCTCTCATAGATGTTTCTAACTATCACTCTCCCTTCCTCTCTGTAAAAATCAATGAAATATATATGTTTTTTAAAAAAGAATATTTTGCAGTAAAGACTTTTCTACCCAGAGTAAACAAATCTGGTCTCTAAAACTTGAACTTGAATCTTAAACCTAACAAGACTTAATGTTTTCAGGGGTTTATATGCAAAGTGCTAGATAGACCATTCATTTTCTTTTCATCTGTCCATCAGTTTTTCCTCATAAAATGTGCATAGGAGCTTAACCCAACAGAAAACACAGCAGTAATACAGTACTAATGTTTCTAACTTAATGAAGCTAGATTTTTGAGTCAAAAAGGCTTCAGGCATATTAACAACCACTGAAGACTTTCCTGATATTTCTCTTTAAAAATACATTAGAGATATATCATAGTCATAGTTTCAGTTGCTGCTCAGCTCTATCACATAGGTGTCTATTCAACTTTCCAGGAGCAGCTTTTGTCTCATTTTCCAGAAAGAAAGACGTATCATAACTGACATCGGGAAGATTAATTTGCTACACACCAGACTGACCACATTTACCAGTTCCCCATCTATAATAATAAAAGTAAGAATTAGAACGGGCAGCTGAACGACCTTCCAGACATCTTTCCAGACGACCTTCTGGATGAAGCCAGGACTGTGAGAGTCGAGGCAAGCCAACATAGCTGTGAGGGTCAGCACCTTACACGAATTTCTGGCATCAGGCCTTCAGTCTTATATAATTTCAGGTTTGTACCTTATATAATTCTGTTTGTACCTTTTTGTAAAACTAATAGGGGTAAGAACACAAAAAAGTCTATTATAGCAAATACCATGAGCTTTCCTCAAACACAAAATTATTTGGAGACAACAAGCAAGAAGTGAAAATAAATTAGTGTTCATGAACTATTTTGAGTTCAGGGGAGAGATGGGACTCTGTGCCTGGAATATTTTCTTTCCTTATGTACAAGCACATGCCTTTGCTCATCTGACCTCTGACAGAAATAATTAGTGCAATCAGTCTTTTGTATCTGTGGGTTCCACATCCACAAATTCAACCAACTGCAATGGAAAATATTTAACTTTTTTTAATATTGTTAATGTGTATACTTTGTAGTTAGACCTGTGATATTTGAATCTGTACTAAACATGTACAAACATTTCCCCCTCAGTATTATTTCTTAAACAATATAACAGTTATTTACATAGCATTTCCATTGTATTAGGTATTATACATAATCTAGAGATTATTTAAAGTATACAGAAGGATGTGCATAGTTTATATGCACATACTATGTCATTTATATAAGGGACTGGAGCATCAGAGATTTTGGTATCGAGGCAGAGTCCTGAAACCCATCTCTGTTGTCTATTTCTCTTTCTTTACATATTCTATGCTGATTATGAAAGAAACTCTCAAAAGGATGCAAGCAAGAATATGATATATCAGTTTCATATTATGGAGCCTAAAAACCACAGAAGTCTGTGCCCCAGAAACATTCATCCATGAAGCTGAGCAAAGGCCTAGAACTTGAAGCCTGGAGGCAGAATTTTCCTGGATATACTTCCTGCTGATTCTGGAAAACTGCCAGAAAACAAGGTGCTAACCACAGGGTTGCTGCCTTTTGAGACTCCATGTTCCTCCAGGCTCTGCTTTACTGTCTAGCAAGTGTTTCTAGGGAAAATTGCAATAGTTTCTGATGACTTAGTGACTAGTAAAAATAAGTACTAGTCAAGGAAAACTTTCTTACAGTTGATTTCTGAGAGCTCTGTAGGCTGTATGTGTCTGTGTGTATGTGTGTGTATGTGTGAGAAGGGGGTAAAATTTGGTTAACTTCATTGGCCAAGTTTTGCAGTTGTCATATGTGGGAGTTTCCAGAATCTTAAAAGGCAGTGAAAGCATCCTGTATGTAAACTATATTTTAAGAAGGTAAGAGTTACATCATTCGTGAAGGAAAATGGAAGAAAATATCCATATTCTTTGTATCTCAGTTGGAATTGCAAAAGGCCCAGAAGCCCAGGAACTTTCCATTTGATACACCCTTGCCAAGAATGCTGGCCCTGGATTTCATTTTTCATCTTCAGACAATATCCCAAGTAAGAATGCTGTTCTTGCAAATGGCTCAGCATGCTGCCTCACAAGAGGGGTAGCAAACAGTGTTTCAAATCTGTACAGTTCTTTTGTTCACCCAGATGGATATGATATATGATCTAAGTCCCAGATATAAAAATAGTATATTTCTGGTGAATTTTTATATAATCTGGGGTTTCACTTGCCAAGGGTGATGGGATGCAAACATTTTTTACCTTCAGAAAAGCATCTCCATGTATATGGATCTATCCACTGGTCCCCTGTAGAGTGGACTGAAGAATAAAAAAAAAGGCATCACTGAATCCATTATAGCATACTCATTGGGGCATACAGAAGAAATCATGTAAATAAAAGCAAAACAAATGTAGCTGCTATACAGACACCAATAGTGTAAAATAGTCATTAAGAGTTCAAACCACTGAAACTGGTTTAGTTCAGTGGATAGAGCATCAGCCTGCGGACTGAAGAGTCCCAGGTTTAATTCCAGTCAGGGGCATGTAGCTTGGTTGTGGGTGCAACCCCAGTGGGGAGTGTGCAGGAGGCACCTGATTGATGTTTCTAACTCCTCTATCTTTCTCCCTTCTTCTCTGTGAAAAATCAATAAAATATATTAAAAAAAAAAGATTTCAAACCTGGTTAGCCATCTACTAGCTAGCTGTGCAATGCTAGGAAATTAATTTAGCACCTTTAAGTCTTGGTTTTTCCATAAGTACAGAGTATCATGTGTTGAATATGTATTGAAACAGTAAAATAAATAAAACAAATAGCATTATATCTGGCATATAATAATATTATCTAAATTATCATTATCATTGTTCTTACCAGCATGATGGTATTAAAATTAGATTTAATGGCCCCTATATTAATTACCCTTGTTATACTCACACAGATGTGGACTTTGTGTGCATTGTACAACAACGACATTCTCTAAGTGATTTACCTAGCCACAATCACCATTGATTCCATTACTATATATGTTGTTATCTGGTATCAACTGAGCGTGTATTTAGCGTATTTTATAAATTAGGTTGTGGCTCTATTAATTTCTGTTCTTAAAAAAGCATGGACCATTGTTCAGAGGACACAAAATCTGTATGATACATTAAATGTGTACTTCATATAATTTTTTAAATTGAAAAATGTTTAGCTAAATATTACATATCATGTTAGCCCTTTGTTAAAACTCAACGCTTTGAATCTGTGAAGTTAACAAGATGACATCTCTGTAGGGAAAATAAGTGTAGTTATGGTAGGTCAATATACTGGTCCACAAAATAAGAATTTGAAACAGAATTAATAATAGTTCTTAAGTCCCTAGACAAGGTTCAGTTTTCATGCAATAAAACAATGATCACCAGTTTTCTTCTTCCAGGATCTCTTTTCTGCATTCTAATTAAATTCAGTGGAGCAACTTTCATGAAACATTCACCTTCTATTCTCAGATCTTTCCTCTAAGTCCCAGGAATTAGGAATTTAGTTCTTTTACTCTGCAGAGGCAATGCTCCCCAAACCTTCTCTGACATTTGGCCTGAAAATTTACTCAAAACTACAGGAGAAAGATATAAAAGGAATGGAAAGAAAAGACATCAACTGATCAGAAAAGATTGGAATAAAGATATTCACAAGACAGAATGGTAAGAGAAAGGATAGGTGTGGAGGTCATGAACTTAATTATAATAGTAGGATTTAAAATTGAGAAACTACAAAGAAAATTACAGTAAAAAAGTCTATAATCTATTCTCTAGATATTCCCCCCAGAAGGAAACAATATGATTAGTTTCTTAAAGAATTATATGTTTTTCTATATCTGTATCTTTTTTTCTAAATCTATATTCACAAATGGTAACATACTATAAGTATATCTGCAATTCATCTTGTTTCTTTCATTTAAAATATATAACTTGGTTGGCTTGGCCAGCATGGCTCAGTGGTTGAGCATCAACTATGAACTAAGAGGTCACAATTTGATTCCTGATCAGGGCACATGCCCAGGTTTTGGCCTCAATACCTAGTGTGGGACATGCAGGAGGCAGTAGATGAATGATTCTCTTTCATCATTGATGTTATCTGTCTCTCCCTCTTCTTTCCTCTCTGAAATATATATATATATATATCTCCTATATAATAAAAGGCTAATATGCAAATTGTCCCTTCAATCCAAGAGTTAGACATGCACTGACCCCAGCCACCATGGGGTGGGGTGGAACATGGTGGGTGTTGGTGACACAGTGCTGGCAGCAGGTGGCAGTGGAGGTGCTGCTAACCTGATGGGGCCTGAGGAGAGTGGGACTGGGACGGGTTGGTGGAGCAGGTGAGCAGGTGGTACCAGGCCACGGCAGGTGTGAAGGGAGGCCCTGGCTGGTAGCCAGCAGCCAACAGCCGCTAGGGACCTTACCCATACGTGGATTTTATGCACTGGACCTCTAGTGTGTATGTGTGTGTGTATGACTTGGAGATTATGTCATATTTATATAAAAACTCCCAATAACTTTGTAGAGCAGCAATGATATCTACTTAACCAGTTTCTGCTTATTGATATTCAACGTTTTGCCATTATTAACAATAGTATATTGAAAAAACTTTTTGCCCTCCATTTTAAAAGTCATTTTTATTTTCAATTGCAGTAGACATACATTATTATATTAGTTTCAGATGTATACTCCAGTGATTAGACATGTAAATTACTAAGTAGTCATCCTGATACATTTTTTTACTCACCTGACACCATACAGTTATTAGAATATTGACTATATCCCCTATGCTATACTTTATACTCCCATGACTACTCTTTTACAGCCAATTTGTACTTCTTAATTCCTTCACCTTTCTTACCTATTCCCCAAAGCCTCCTTCCATCTGGCAACCATCAAAATATTCTTTGTATCTATGAGTTTTTGTTGTGCTTTTCAACAGATTCTTTGCAGGCCACAAGGAACTGGCAAGAAATATTCAGAGGATAAAAGAAAGAACCTACAACCAAGATTATTCTACCAGCAAAGCTATGATTTAGAATCAAAGAAGCAGCAATAGAATTTCCAGACAAGAAACAGCTGAAGAAGTTCATTGCCATCAAACCAGCATTACATGGAATGTTAAAAGGTCTTCTTTAAGAAGAAAAAGATAGAAAATGTGAACAACCTTGACTTTTTGCACATATGCATTGCCAAGTGTTCAGAAAACAGAAACCACTCAATTTTAGGAAGGCGGGTGTTTAATTCAGCCAGTTCTGTACTTACACATCATTATAGGGTTATGGGTACAGCAGGAACAATAGGCTCTTAGGATAGTTCTTGACATATATCTCAACTGATACTCTATGGGAACTCTTCTGCAAGTTCTGTAGCCACTATCAATTTCAAAAATGTTTCTCATAGCTGTGATTCAGGAGTCAGGAAGACAAAATAAAAAAAGATTGTCTCCATTGAAACTGCCTTTTTTTATGAAACCATCAAAATGGACAAAAAGCCGAAACCAATTTTTCTCAGTAGATAGAGCGTTGGCCTGCAGACTGAAAGGTCCCAGGTTCGATTCCCATCATGGGCATGTACCTTGGTTGGGGGCACATCCCCAGTAGGGGGCATGGAGGAGGCAGTTGGTCGATGTTTCTCTCCCATCGATGTTTCTAGCTCTCTATTCCTCTCCTTTCCTCTCTGTAAAAAAACAAATAAAATATATATTTTTAAAAAGCAACAAAAAGATGGCTTCATTTGCACTTCTACCTTCTAAACTTACTTGGTTACATATAATTGATGGAACCTAATTTGCTATTAGAACGCTGATTCCATGGGCATCTAAGTTTTGGTTTCCTAGACTCTACAGCAAAGTAAGAAGTCACAGTGGAAAAAGGCAGGAATCAAGGGTATGTGAATCAATCCAACAGAGAATACAATAGTCATTTTAATGGATGTTGTAAAGAATTTTTAAAAATCCCTTACAGAAACGCTGGATATAAAAGCCTATTCATGTGATTATGTGAAATGAGAGGCTTTTATTGACAGGTCATATTTGACTACCTTGGGTCATAGCAACACCCACTTTCACTCTATTTCCTTCCCTTACCCTTCATCTTCTATCTCTACTTATTCCTTTTAGCCAAAGAAGATGGTCCCAGGGAAACAGAATGAGTTTCCTCCAGGAAAATAGCCAGGGGAGCTGACACATGTGCAAAGAGCTCAAACTAAGGTGATTCTCACAGGACAGGAAGGCAGCCTTGGGATTCAAGTGTGATATCAAGGCCATATGCCCCCAGCGAGGGAAAAACAATGGAGAAAAGGGAAAAAGCAATATCAAAAGGCTAGCTACTTGGCAAAATGTCCTGTTGTTGGAGGTAATAATGTTAAAAGGATTCCAAAAGTTTTAGAATCACTCTGATGGGCAGAAGTTGAGATGCAGTCGGAAAAAAAGGCATTATAACCAATTATTTAGAATATAAGCTAATGGCCCATGGTGTTCATCAGCAATCAAAATATACAGACAGCCGACACTGGTTTGGCTCAGTGGATAGAGCGTCGGCCTGCGGACTGAAGGGTCCCGGGTTCGATTCCGGTCAAGGGCATGTATATTGGTTGCGCGGGCACATCCCCAGTAGGGGCCATGCAGGAGGCAGCTGATTGATGTTTCTCTCTCATCGATGTTTCTAATTCTCTATCTCTCTCCCTTCCTCTCTGTGGAAAATTAATACAAATATATTAAAAAATATACAGACAAGGCATAGTGGCTGCTATTATGCATTGGTAGGAGCTAAGTATTGTATGATTATGCTGATATATGGTTAAGATAGAAGCATATATTTACTCACTGTTTGCATGAAGACAATTAGCACCAAGGAGGAACTCCCAAAAACAATATATGTTAAAATCTATTCTTAGAGGAGACTTTATCAGTAGAGAACTGAGGTCACTTTTTCTGGGGATTTCTCAGAGGGATAGAACTGAGTTAGGTTTTGTCTAAAGTTAGCAGCTCTATTCTTTCATTTGCTCAGGCCAAAATGCTCAGAATCATCTTTGACTTAGAGTTTGCTTCCTTAAAAAATTAAAAAAAAATCTTAGTTGGGGTAAATTACACATATCAAAAAATCTATCACCTTAACCATTTTAACTGAAGAGTTCAGTAGTGTACTACTGTTGTGCAATCTCCAGAACTCTTTTCATCTTGCAAAACTGAAACTTTCTATCCCTGAGGCACCAATTGGCAACCACCATTCTGCTTTCTGCCTCTGTGAGTTTGCCTGCTGTAAGAGCCATGGATTATTGGAATCATAAAATTGCTTGTCTTTTGGTTAGTGGCTTATTTCACTTAGCATAAGGTTCATCCATGTTATACATATGTCAAATTTTCTCTCTTTAAGGCTGCTTATTTACTTCCTTTTGGGCTTATTTTTTTCTTTCTCCCAATCTACATCCAATAGTTATGAAGTCCTTTTGCTCTACCTTCAAAATTACTGCAGAGCCTGGCCATTTCTTATTCCTGCCCCTGCTACTATTTCCCTGCCACCATTCCTCTCACTTGCAATGGTCCTGCTTCCTCCCTTGCTCACGATTATCTCTTTTAAACCTAGCATCCACAGCAATCTGTGAAAATCAGGTCACCCCTGCTCTCAAAATTTGCAATGTCTCCTCATTTTGTTTAGAGAAGAAGTCAAAATCCTCGCCTGCGCCTCCAAGAGGGGAAACCTGCTAGCTTGTGTCACCAACATTGTTTTCCTACGACCCTCCCTGTCCTACTCACCCCTCCACCCACATCACACTTGCTTCCTTGGTGTTTTTTGAGCTGGCAGGCAAGATCAAAGAGCAATGCCCTTGCACTGGTGTTTCTCTTGCTAGATACGTCTGTATGATAACTTTAATATTTCCTTTGAGCATTTTGTCAAATAGAAACTTAAAGTACTCTAACCTGATCATCTTATTGAAAGCAAAGTCCACCCTATAACACACATACCCTTATCCCCTTCGCGGTTCAATTTTCCTCTGACAATTGCCAGCTCCTAAATTTATGCATAAAACATACTTATTTGCTGTTATAATAGTTTATTGTCTGTCTCTCCCTGCTAAATATATACCTTTACCTGTTTAGTGTTTTGTTTTGTTTTATTTTCAACTCTCACCCAAGGATATTTTCCATTGATTTCTAGAGACAGTGGAAGGGAGGAAGGAAGGGAAGAGAGAAACATTGACATGAGAGAGACACATCGATTGGTTTTCTCCCAAACTTGCCCCTACTGGGGCTGGGGAACCTGCAACAGAGCTACATGCCCTAAACCAGGTATTAAACTCATGACCCTTCAGTCCGTGGGCCAACACTCTTACCATTGAACAAACCAGCCAGAGTCCTTTTTCTGTTTTGTTCACTGATGTACACAAATATTGAGAGCTATGCCTGGAAGAGTGTGGATGTTCAGTTATGAGTAAATGTTTTTATTAGAAAGATCTTCTCTTCACATTGAAAGCAGGTTGGGCAGGTGCTCTACAATAAGCATGTCAAACTCAAAGGCTAACATGGGCCAAATAAACAAGATTTAAGTTTATGTGGACCACAAAAAACAAAAGCTTCCATTTTAATATAAATGTAGGTTTTATTTTGATAGAGACATGCTGAACACAAAGGGCTAAAATAAATGAGTAATCGTTAACATAAAAATAGAACATTTTAATAAAAATTAATATTTTTTTCTTGAACATTAACTTACCAGACACTGAATAACTGCTCAAATTAATAAGCATAATGCAAATAAACCTATTTTTCTCATTCTCTGAGAGCAAATATTTTCTGTTGTGCACACCAAACAAGTCAGTACAAAATTAAAAACATGGCAATTGACTGCTAAAAATTTACTTCTAGTATTCATGAGAGAAATGGTGCACCTGTATATAAGGAGAATAAGGAAAACTAATGCAACACAATTATAGTATTCAGTCATTAGCAAACATTATTAATAACTAGAGGCCCGGCACACAGATTTGTGCACTAGTGGGTATCCTCAGCTTGGTCTGTGAGAATCAGGCCGAAATTGGCCCAGTGTACACTTTTGTCCAGGGCATGTCCAGCCTGTCTCACTCAGTCCCCATTGGCTAGACCCCAGCAGCAACCTACTGGTTAAAATGTCTGCCCCCTGGTGGTCAGTGCATGTCATAGCAACTGGTCAAATGTTCCAACAGTCTGACACTTAGCATATTAACCTTTTATTATATAGGATTATGTGTAACAGGACATTGTAAAAATTGTTACAAAGTTTTTATTAAAACGTTTCTTACATACCATTGTATTGGCTGGGGTGTAAAAATATTCACTGTTGGCTGCATGTGGCCTGTGGGCCACAAGTTTGACATGCTTGCTCTACAGGTTCCTATAAGGCCTGTAACAATATTGGAGTAAAGAGAAAAGCAACCAAGGAGTCCATATGTCTAGTTTACTCTGTTACCCATATTCTCACACTGCTAGGGCCTACTTTTCAGAGCAAATCAGGAAGGAGTGTGGTATAAGCTAGGGGTTTGGAGTCTAACACTCTCTAAATTTAAACTACATTATCTACCAACTCAGTGGCCCGGGGAAGTTAATCTTTTTATACCTCAGTTTCTTTATTTGTGCAGTGGGGATACTTTTAATCATTTTTTAATTTTTTAATTACAGTTGACATACAATATTATATTTCAGGTGTACACCCCAGTTATTAGATACTAGAGGCCTGGTGCACAGATTCATGCACCAGTGAGGTCCCTCAGCCTGGCCTGTGCCCTTTCCCAATCTGGGACAGGTGGCTGGAGAGGAGCCTAAGCCTGGGCTGGTGTCATGTTGCTCCTGCTCATCCTGGCCTCACAGTGTCTGCCTTCCCTGCTGCTTACTAGCACTGGCATGGAGGTGGGAGAGGCTTGCACCATTGCAGCTGTGCTTACCAGCTGTGAGCCCAGCATCTAATGCCCATCAGTCAGCTGAGCAGCACTCCTGCTGGAGGAGCACACTGACCACCAGGGAGCAGCTCCTGCATTGAGCATCTGCCTCCTGGTGGTCAGTGTGCACATCATAGCAACGGTTGCTTAGGGTTTTATATATATAGACTAGTGGCCCAGTGCATAAAATTCGTGCATGGGGAAGGGGTGAGGAGGATGTCCATCAGCCCGGCCTGCGCCCTCTCCAATCTGGGACCCCTCGAAAGGTGTTCTACTGCCAGTTTACAGGGATCAGGCCTAAACCAGCAGCCGGACATCCCTCTCATAGTCCAGGACTGCTGGCTCCTAACTGCTCACCTGTCTGCCTGATTGCCCCTAACTACTCTGCCTGCTTGCCCCCCAACTGCCCCCTGTCACCGGTCTTCTCACCTTAAATGCCCCCCCACCAGCCTGATCATTCTCAACTGCCCCCCCCATGCCAGTGTGCTCGCCCCCAACTGCTCCCCCTGCCAGCCTGCTCACCCCCTATTGCCCCACTGCTGGCCTGCTTGCCCCCATCTTCTCTCCCCACTGGCTTGCTTCCCCCCAACAGTCCCTCTGCTGGCCTGCTCACTCCAAACTCCCCCCACACACATTGTCCTGGTCACCTCCAACTGATCTCTCCAACTGGCCTGATCACCCACAACTGCCCTCACCCCTTGGCCTCTAACATCCTCTACCTCGGCCCCACCAGCATGATTTTGTCCAGAAGAATGTCCATAAGGTTTCCCAGTCTAATTAGCATATTACCCTTTTATTAGTATAGATTACATAATTTACTAAGTGATCATCCCAATAAATCTTGTACCTATCTGACACCATACGTAGTTATTGGTTGTATTCTTTATGTTGTACTTTAATGAAATGGGGATACTATTAATTGAGTATTCCTCCTAGGTTATGAGAATTAAACGAGATAATGCACTTAAAAGGCTGAGCACTTGATAAATTACTTGAAGGTAAATACAATTATAAAGCACTTAAAGACAATGCATTTAGGATGTTATGCATTCCAGTGCCTTCTCATCTATTATTTTAATCTGCTTAGTAAAATTCTCTGTATTTAGGCAGTATAAAAATAAACTTCATTGGAACTCAGATATGAATTACCAAGAATCCTGGAAATACTAGTTATTTCACCATATTGTGAATTCTCAGAAGTTAAATTCATATTCAAGTGAAAATACCAAGCATATGATTAAACATATAGAATTCTGGTTGTCCATTTAGCTTTTTCATAGTACTAATTTACAAAATATGACTCACTATATCTCTAACTCTGATATTTTTTCAAAAAGAGTTTATAAATAGATAATACGTTTTTTTGTAAGTGCACCATTCAAACAATACTTTGTTATTTAACATTTCTTTTATGCTTTTTAAAAAATATATATTTTATTGATTTTTTACAGAGAAGAAAGGAGAGGGATAGAAAGTTAGAAACATCGATGAGAGAGTCATTGATCAGCTGCCTCCTGCACAAACCCCACTGGGGATGTGCTCGAAACCAAGGTACATGCCCTTGACTGGAATCGAACCCGGGACCCTTCAGTCCACAGGCCGATGTTCTATCCACTGAGCCAAACCGGTTTTGGCTCTTTTATACTTTTAGCAAAGATTTTTTCTTAGGTAGGCCATTTGGACTATCTCATTTTAACTTTTAAAATTTGCTATTTCTAATTAGTTTCAATTTATCAGTTAGAGATCTAAATTAAGCACTTGCACTAGATTTTAATTTCCTTTAGGAACAAATATTTGCATAATTTATTTGTAACTCTTGATGTCATGGAGGTTTAAACCAAATTATCTTTTTTGGCATACAAATCTGGCCTTTGATTTTTTAGAACATTACCTTAATGTTCAATATTATTTTATTTTTTGTAAACTCATTTTGTGTGGGTATTTGAAATGATAAGAGATATTACCAACAAAATGACCAATAAGCCATAAAATTGCTCAACTTAATACTAGTATAATTTATTTGTTACTGGGTAAGTTTCATTTTAGATTACTTTGGAAGAGAGTATGAGTATACATGTAGCAATTCCCTGAGAGTAAGAATTTATTGTCCTGTCTATAACTGATTTAGTTTCTGCATTACATGTTAAATAAGTGTAAAATTCAGGCTGTTGTATTTAAAAATGTCATGCAGATACCTGAGTTTTCAGTGAAGTCAGATAAGAAACCAGAGAAATATGCACAAAAGCAAAAGTCTTTTATTTATTTCTTCCTATTTGCATTAGAAAGCAGTCCATTTGAGTAACCCATCTGAGCTAGACCTACAACTGCAACAGCATGTGGAGCAAGATGGAAATATACCTAAGAAAAGCCTTCTGCTCACAGGTTGCCCCATATAGCATACACACAAAAGCTTTCCACTCAGACTGAATGACTAAATCCACGCCAAGAACTTGAGAAATTGTATCTAAGTAAGGAGATTTCAAACTGAATTGAACTTTTCATCATTCTGTTATACCTACAGGAAATTTTCAATCAGTTTCAGATCTTGGTAAAAAACTTCTCTATAAAACATTGTTTTAAACTTGTAAGATAAAGACAACAGGGGCACATGGTAGAGTGGCACTCTATGGGTTTCCTGTGGCTCAGAAGGAAGACCTGTCTCCTAATCTTTGAAAGGCTTCAGATTGTCCCTGAGGCAGAGTCAACTACACTTCAGAATCTGTTTATTTTTCACCTCTGCTGACAAGTGGTGTGATAGTACAGCCAATTTTTTCTTTGATTTTCAGTGGGATTAAAAGCTCTTCTTCAATGTTTTAAAACCTTGTAAGAAGGTGCTTTAGGGAAGCTGGTAAGATTATAAGACTCCAGTGAAGTTTAGTTAGTTACCTTTTATAAACACTTTAACATAGTTGGATCAAAAGAACAATCTGGAGAAAACATTTTTTTTGGCTGCTAACAAAGAGTGTGTATTCATATCTACATTTTCTGTATTTTTATTTGAGTTCATAACTACTCTTTGTGGTGAATAAGGGGAAAACAAAAGATGCATGTGAGATGTTTCCTTCCTAGAAAGCAAGTGTTGCAGATGGGAACAGTGTTCCAGAAATGAATAAGATAAGGTGGGAACAACAAACCTTGGAGTCATTTAAGTCCTAAGCTAGAGCAGAGGAAACCGGGATAGCAATGGAGAAGGGGTGTGTCAGGTTTACTGGTGACTGGGGAAGCAAGTGGCAGTGATGGGAAGGAGCAAGGGGTTGAGACCCTGTCACCTACTACCCTTTGGAGGAGGTAGTGAAGGGCAACAAACACTCTGAAAGTGGTGTGGCTGGTATTCCATGGGCCAGTCACTGATCCCACCTGCTCCCTTAACGAGCAACCTGGTGGAGAAGAGGTTCAGCTGGAACCAGCTGTTGCAGTCTCAGTGAAAGCTTCAAAGATGTAGGCCCTTACTCTGATGACAGAAAAATGTCAAAGCAGTCCTATATTGTTATGTGCATCCAAATGGCTCAAAGCGTGAAAGTCATAGCAAGGGCCCTTTGATAAATAATTGCTGATCAGATTGGATTTCCCCCAGTCATAGGTGCTATTATCTTAGGTTTCCTTATCCACCTTTACTGTGATATGTTGCAAGGCAAGCCCTCCTGAAGAGAATTTTTGAAGTCTGGGAAGTGTCTCCATCTGGGAATGGAAACCAGAGACAGGTTTCCAGGCTGAAGAGGTGCTCTGCTCTCAACTGCCAACAATTGTATTCTTCTCCATTGGAGCTCCGACGGTTGGCCACCCATCTACCGCGGACCTGGGGACAGTGTCCTTTTTTCTCAGAGACTTGCTCCCAAAGCACCTGCTCACTGGTCCTGGCCAGTGTTTCCTCTCTTCACTGGGTTTCACAAGCACCTTCACATGACAACATTTTCTGTTAATAATCGCAATCCACATGTCCCAGTGACAGCCCCCCTTGGTAAAATGCCTGCTTTCTAATACCTAGCTTGCACATTAGACAGTCTTACACAGCAGCATATTCTGTTTTCTGAAGCTTTCCTTTCTTCTTTTTTAAATATGTTTTTATTGATTTTAGAGAGAGAGGCAGGAACGGGGAGAGAGAGACAAAAAAAGAAAAAAAAAAACAAGAAAAAACTCACCGATGTGAGAGAAACATTGATTGGTGGCCTCCCCTACACACCCCAACCAGGGATTGAATCTGTCACCTGGGCGTGTGCACTGACCTGAAACAGAATGGGCAACCTTTTGGTGCATAGAACAACACCCAGCCAACTGCGACACACCAGCCAGGACAGAAGCTCCTTTTTCCTCCATTTGTAAGTAAATGTTATTATTTTTAAATTCTGACTTAATTTTATTATTTTCATGACCTAGGTTATACACCTATAACTTAAAATACCACTGCCAAATGATCTTGTTCCTTGCTTATGTTTGTTAGACCTAGAAAGAGCCATCTGATCATCCCTGTCTCCTAAGCTAGTGGAGTGAATAGCTCTTGTCACCCCTAAGCAACCATGTGTTGGAGAATTATGCTTCCTTTTTATTTCCTGGAGTGGAGAGTAACAGGAAAGGGAGAGATGAATTGAAGTGATAGGATGCATTCATAGCAGTCTTTCTTTTAAAATGATCGAGAAACACTATTATAGGACAGTGGTTTAGAAAAAGCACCAAAGACTTCATCCTTTTCTTTGGGTTGGCACCAGTTTCTAGACATTCTCTCTCCATCGCTTTCTCTCTCTCTCTCTCTTTCTCTCTCTCTCTCTCTCTCTCTCTCTCTCTCTCTCTCTCTCTCTCTCTCTCATAGCTACCCCTCAACTATCTTTACTGGTAAAATCTAAATTTGTAATTATGTCTGTAGAACTTTACCAGGGGTTTTTGCTGATTTTTTCTTTATTGATTAGTAAATATTTTGTTCCATGTTTTAATGAAAGTAAGGCTTCAAATTGGTCAAAGTTATAATATTTACATTTTCTGTTTGTTCCATTAAAATAACTTCCATAATTAAGTGTCATTTGAAAGGAGAGGTTGATGACAAAGGATGTTTTCCGTTTCATCTGTATTTTACTTCCATGGTTCCAATGTGTGGTTTTTGTTGTTTTTCCGTTGAATTCACAAGGCTTGTGCAAAGAGGATGCAGCTCTAGGTTATGTTAAGTGTTAATGGCTGATAAAAACTCAATTTGTGACCCCCACCAAGAGGACTTGAAATGGTTCTGTCTCAGGAAAAGTTTCATAGTGTTACATAGGAATTGGCAGTGCATCCTCAGCTTTTACTGAAATCAGTAAGTTTTTCTTCCTGACAAAATTGGTGGAAAATAATCCCTTTCCGTACTGTACTGCAGTTAGAATAATACAGTAGGAAACAAATAGGGAACAGAATTATCAGTTCACAGTGGAAAGAGAGACACACAAAAGCTCAAGAGAAACCAAGAAAAAAAGCATTCCCCAAAGTAAGTGGCAGATTCTCTTAGAAGAAGGGGCACAATATAGGGATTAAGAATAATCACTTTAAAATCAGTTTGACTTACATTTGCATTATAACTTGTAGCTTTTGGCAGGAACAGTGGGTCTTTATTTACTCATCGGTAAATTGGAAATAATAAAAGATAATTATCTAACACATATAATTGCTGTGAGCGTTAAGTTTGGAAAGTGCCTAATGCAATGGCAGGAATATAAATCCTCAAGAGCTTGCAGCTGCTCTCACTAATTGTTGATAAAGGTTGTAGTTAAAATAAATTTTGAGAAGTACATGTGTGGTACCTGAAAGTAAAAACCTTTACAACACTGAAGTATGAACGAAGAAGAAAAAAGAAATGTGTGGCAAACCAGAGTGTCATCTAATTTAGGAAGAAAACAGCATGAACTGAACTTGAGATGGGATTAAAGGTTTTCACAATTTTTCTAAACATTAAAATAAGATCTTTCCTTTCTTAGTTGTCTAGATTTATGACAAGATTGACTGCAAAGTGAGTCACAGATGGTTTTTATTCTAAAGGGTGTTCATTTGCTTTCAGTTCTTCCTTCTCATCTGTCTTGAATTAATAAACATCTTTAGGTCTGGAAGATCCTTCCTGGTTGTTTTCTGAACACTCGATGCAGTCTAAATTTTGGTGTACAAGAGAGGAAGAACACCCGTTCACAGGAATTCTCTCTGCCTCCATGCTGTATGCACATATTTAAATCTATCGATCTTGAGGCCCTGTTCAGGTAGTTCAGTCGGTTAGAGTGTCACTCCAACATGCCAAGGTTGTGGGTTCATTCTCTGGTCAGGGTACATACAAACATCAACCAATGAATGCATAAGTAAGTGAAACAACAAATTATGTTTCTTTCTCTTTACCTTCCTCTCTCTAAAAATCAATCAATATATTTTTTTAAATCTATCTTGAAATGCAATGTTCTTAGATGTGGCTAAATGTGTTATTTCAGGCTTCTGTCTCACTTTTATTCAATATCAGGTCTCCAAAATTAAAAAATCTTCTTGATTCAGTTCTCACCAACTCTCCAACAAGAGGATTGGAGAGAAAAGTGTTGGATTTGCTTCTCTTTGCTTACTTTTTGGCTATAAGCTCCTTATAAAGGAGGCAATATTCTTCAATCATTCAAGTTTGGGTGGGAAAGCAGAAGCCACTCTAGGTATATTTAGTGGAAAGAAAATTAATATAATAAATTTGACGCTTAGCTAACCATTGGAAGAGCTGCAAAAGCAAAGACAGAGCGGCCTCTTTCAGGACATCTGAGAGTATAGGATTTCATGGAAGCCACCAATAATGATTCTAATTCCCAGAAGAGCTGAAATAGGAGCACAGAAGAATGTCCTTAGTAGAAGTGAGCCAGGCCTCATTTAGTTTTAGCTCCAGACCTTGTCTTCACCTCTCCTTTTGCGCTTTCATTTTCGGTCTCAGATGGCTGATTTGAATGGACTACATTTTTGCTCTTCCTTATTTTCTAGCTTCCAGTTGGGTTTGGCCAATGAGGAGTACCCACAGGAGATCAAGAGTGAGGTTAAGATTGTTGTTACTCTCCTGCCTCCTTCCTTCAAGGTTACTTCAGAAAGTCTGTGTCCCTTGACTACAGGTACTTTCAAGTTAGCTTCTCTACTCAACATACTTTTCAGATTCTGGTAACTGCTCCTTCCTCTCACCTGTCCAGGTTGAATGATAATAATAATTCTTATGAATCCTAGGATCCTGTCCTATCCTTTTTGATTCATTACATCCTGCAACATCTTTGCAAAGACTCCCTTGGTAAATAGACACTTGCCAATTTGTTCTAATATAAGTGTGGCAACTATTTCCTGTTGGAAAGCTGACTGATAATACCAAGTTGTATTATAAGCGAAACTAAGAAATGTACCTTAAAGATGGGTATCTGGAACTGGATGGTTTATATTGTAAGGAGCTGAGAAATAAAATACTAGTATGAAAAGGGGACATGGGCAATCCATGGCTTAGGGTAGAATTTCCCTTTCACACAAGATCATAGTATAAGACAAGGTACAAGTGAGGGGAATGGGCTGGTGGAGGAATTTAGCTGTTTTGTAAACAAGAGAGATGATCATAAGTGTGGAATTACCTGGTTTTCTCTTTGGGTCTTAGAGAGTATTAAAAAAAAAAGCAGTTAGGAACACAGATTAGAAAGCTCCACGGCAGTTTGGAAGGGTTTCTTCCTCTCCTTGGTTGCAGAGTTGGGAGTGTGAGTGTGAGGCCTGCAGAGCTGCAGCCCAATTGGATGCTCCTCAGCGGGTCTCCCATTCTAAACTGGGACACTGTTGGAAAGAAGTGGGGCCTTGAGATCTGGGTTGAGGGCATTTGTAAAAATATGGGTTGAGAGTGAGATCTCAAATCTCCATCTTCCTTTGAAATTCCCTTGCTTCTGGAGGCAGCCTCCTCTCTTCATCAGCCCTCCTCTGAATGAAAGCCATTGCCTAAGGAGCTAATACTGATTCTTCTCCAGGCTCATGCTGACAACTTCTTACTGACTTTTATTTGCTTTAATAATTATATACCGACAAAACCATAAGACTTAAAAATTATCAGCAATTGTTAAGTAAAATATTTGCTAACACTGAAATACGGTTAAGATAAAAAAAAAGTCTTGTGTTTTTTTTTTAAACCACTAATGCCTACATTTGGATTTCTCAAAATGGTCATTAGATAATATAAAGCTTTCCTCTTTACCCTATAAAAGAAAAGAACATAGGAACAATTAGGTTTGTCTAAAAATCCTACAAGTTTTAATTCAAAACTGTTATGAAAGCCTTTATGTACCAAACTTATATTAAAAACTGTAAAATTAAGGAAAGTTTGTCTTCTTAGTAAATATGTGAATATAAATGATCTTTTGAATACTCTTCAAACTAACACTAAATCCTGGTTTAGCTCAAAGATAGGAGCAGTAATGGCCGAAACCGGTTTAGCTCAGTGAATTATAGAGCGTCGGCCTACAGACTGAAAGATCCCATGTTCGATTCTAGTCAAGGGTATGTACCTTGGTTGCGGGCACATCCCCAGTGGAGGGCGTGTATGCAGGAAGCAGCTGTTCGATGTTTCTCATTGCTGTTTCTAGCTCTCTATCCATCTCCCTTCTTCTCTGTAAAAAAATCAATAAAAATATATTATAAATAAAAAAGATAGGAGCAGTAACAATCACCAAAGACATTTTTTTTCAGGATTCTAGATTCATTTCTTTTACTTTTGTTTTTGTTTATTTAAATTCTGGACAAATATTAGGAGTATGCCTCAATAACACAGAAATCACCAGCAGTCTATGACTTCCTTCAGTCTTTCTTTAGATTCAATAGCCAAGAGATATATTGACCAAGAGTGAAAAGCCATAGAAAACCTCAGTTGGTTTAAAGTGCTCCCTAAGCTCAATGGTCCCTCATGCTATTCAAATTCTTCTATTAACAAAGTAGCCGTAACACTATTTGGCTAGTTGTCAAACTATGAGATAGTGTTGCTTTCCATATTCACATGAAACTGTTCATCATTCATACTCAGAGGCCAGCTACCTCTTTCCTTTATGGAAGGAAAATCCCCTAATTAGTTACCTTCTCAGAGAGCTAGCCATGCTTCTGCATTATAGACAGAGATTCCCTTAGATAATTTTGATTTACTTGTGTTTATGGATGCTTTATTCTTAAAGAGAAAAAGTTAAAAATTTCCCAGTTGGTTATGCTATCACAGACATAAATGTGTTCTTAAAATTTAAGCTGCTCACAGAATTAAAATCAATTTCTGTGGCAAAATAAATTGCTACTGTTCAGACCTGCCTTCTGAGGAAAGGTAAAAGATGAAATATTTTATTGATAGTAGGTATATGACTTGGGGTTAATCCATGACTTCCAAATGCTTAAGTTTTAGAGATTTCCTGACTACTCCAGGAATTCCTAGAGCTTCTTTGCTATTACTTTGGTAAATTTTACTTTTTTATCATGGCAACCTTCTATGCCTTGATAAAAAAGTGAAAATTACAAAAGTGTTTCATGATAATAATCACATTCGCAGAAATAAATTAGCCATGGTACTGAGCCTAATTTATGGATATTTTTATTTATTTATTTATTTATTTTACAGAGAGGAAGGGAGAGAGAGATAGAAAGTCAGAAACATCGATGAGAGAGAGACACCGATCAGCCGCCTCCTGCACGCCCCACAGTGGAGATGTGCCCGCAAGCAAGGTACATGCCCCTGACAGGAATCGAACCCGGGACCTTTCAGTCCGCAGGCCGATGCTCTATCCACTGAGCCAAACCGCTCTCGGCAATTTGTGGATATTTTAAGGATACTGTTGAAGATGTTTACAGGTGTTATCTGCTAATAACACACTTTTGGTGAACCCATAAAGGTAGGGGATGGACAGAAACATAAACCCTGGAGCCCTTTTGAATATCTCCAAATACAGTCTGAGTAAATCCTAATTATTGTTATTTATCCTTTGGGTCATTTATGGGCTTTACTAAGTTAGACACTTAAGGTTGTAATGTTAGAAAAAAAACAACAACACACCACAAAACCAATGTGATATTTAGTTCCAACTTGGAAAATTCCAGCTTACTTCTGTAGTAATAGGGATGCACATTTTAAGGACACCATTATTTAAGACCTCTGTAAGTAATAATCACTCAGAACCTCCACATCCTAATCATCCCAAACTTCAGGAATGATGAAGAGAACCAAGGAGATCTAAAACTATAATTAACAGATCTTTCAGGGACTTCAGACAATAAAGCCCAAACTACTGCCAACGAACTTGATGATAATAAAATCAATCCTCTCTAGTATCTACAAGTTATCTATTTTTCAATTAATAACAGGCCTGACTTACATATTTGAGAATTCCTTCCAATTCTAGATTGTGCTCTACCAGAAGCTGGTATGACTACTGCAAGAGACTCATATAAGCTTGATCACCAGTAGGGAAAAGCTGTATCCCTAAAGATCCTCCTAAGAAATCTTTGCATAAACTGAAACCCGGAGATCTGGGCTTCCACAAAAGGCCCAGCAAGAAACTGTCCTTGAGCCACGAAAGGAAAGGTGCCTATAAGGTTCTGTTAACAACTGACACAGCATAAAACTTATCATGGGAAACATAGTAAAAGACTAGAAGCCCAAATTATTAAAAATGTTAATTTATTATTCAGAGTTACCATGGTTAACCACCTGGGCCTCAATTTCAACATAGATAAAAAGGAAAATAGATTATAGCAAGCACTCCTTGCTGCTCCTATGTTGCTATAGGATAAGTAGAATAGTACATGAGTAGCCTGGAAATAATTCACAAAACAAAGCCACTGGTTCTTTAAAGGAGAATCAGCTAGGTTATAGAAAGTGCTCTTATTGTCTGGATTTTACAATATGGCCCCAGCTTTTGAGATTTTTTTTTTCTTACATTGAGAAATATTGGACTTAGGAGTTTTTAGAGGCAAAGGGAAACCATGTTGTAACTGAAGCTGGTAGAGTAAGCCATACCAAATGTAGCTGTACTGAGAAGCAAGAATTCGCCATGAAGACTCTTTATTGGTGAGGATGGAAGCTAGGTTGCAGCAAATTGAGGAGTCTGGGGAGTTACAACGTGAAAATAAGAGTCTAGATCACTTTTTTTCTAAGTGTAATTTTTCAAAAAATTTTAATTGAATATTTTTCTATCACCATTTATCCCCCTATTTTGTCTTCCACCTCCACTCACTCTCTTCCCTCCCTTTGTCACCACAGTGTTGTCCATGTCCATGAGTTGTTTCTCTTAAAAAAAAGTGTAATTTTGAAGGAAAGGGAGAATTCTAGAGATATAAGTTATGAAGATGCTAACTACTGCATAGTTGAAGGATTAGGTATCAATAGGAGAAAACCACATCTGATAACACACAGAAAAGTGGTCTGAAGAATGGGTGATGAGTTAAGTGTACAGATGGAGGAGATATTGTAGGACATCACTGTTGTCTCTGTGAAGTAGGGATTCAGATTATTTTCTGAAAGTGAAAGTATAGAAGATTTAAAGAATAAATGAAACTAGACACTGAGGGGTATAGAAGAGGTAACTTAGGGCACAGAGAAGACTTTCTGAGGCACGACAAGTGCTGCCTTCATTGGAGACTGAATTGGAAAGGAAACCAATCTGTGGGATTGTATAATCCTATGCAGTAGGACTCAGGAACAGTTGTTTAGAAACAGAAAAAAGTGAGCTGTTAGATTGATACACCTAAGATTACTGCTTATGCGTGTGTGTGGTAAAATGCTAAGGGTCAAAGAAAGTATTTAGACAAGAGCGTATTTAGAGAGCCAGGGGCATAGGATCTGAGGTGTCAAGGGCATGGAGAACTTGGTGACTCATTTAGGAGCTGATGCTATTCCTGGAGGCCTCCAGCAGAAATTCCCAGTGACCAAAGGAATGAAGACCTAAAGTGAAGCAGGATGGAAATGTCCTTTATTTGAGAAAGTCAAGAAATTTTGAATTCATTCTAAAAATCAGCAATGTATATAAAGAGAGGAAGGAAAGAAATGAGGGAAGAAAAACAGTGTTGATGGGAAAGGGACATATCAGTGAAAGCAAAAAGGTGTTATGAAGTGATACAGTCAATTTTATTCTGTGAATATAAACATTGAAACCTGTTAAAAACTTGTAAAGAGCTCTAGAAGGATAAATTATTTTACCAATATTATTTTTAAGCATTTTCCCCACATACTGTGACCTTTAGAAAGTTACTAGTAAATAGAGAGTTGGGAAAAGTAGGTTTATAGTTGTTTGTATAGAAAAAATATGATAATTAATTAATAATAATACAAAAATAAACTTGTGTTTTGCATACTCACAACTGCACTGAAAATTTTTCTTTATCTTTTTCATGGCTAATGTTCAAGTAGTGCTGGTTGAATATTTAAAAAAGAAGGTGGTCCTGATTTAGAAAATATCGAGGGACTCCTTTTGAATTTATTACGGCCAATAGCACCTTAATCTTAAATATATGATAGTTGATCTGAGAATTATGCCATTAAAATGCATATGCCAACAGCAGGAATAATTTGGTAAATTGTGGCACTTCAGCTTTGCCTGGAACAAGTAGGAAACAAGCCACTTCCTGAATCTCCACAGCTTCCTTGCACCCCCTTTCATAAACAAGAAGTTGTGTGATTGTGTCAGAGCTTTGGGGGTTTAGGATGAGTTATTAAGTTGTAGGCCGATAACTCTGAAGGTGTACATCCAGTTTCGGTATCACTCGGGATCAGGATTGCTATTACTTCTCCACGTGAATGTGTCTGTACGTATATTTGACATTGCCCAGAAAGAAACTCAAGTTTCAAACACGCTTCTCAGCCTGTGTTTCTTAATGTTTGGGGGACAACACCTTACATTCAGTCACCGTAAGCTAACAGGTCTAAATTTCCTTTTGGAATATATTTTCTCCCTCACCAAATATCCAATTACCAAAGCCTCTTTTCATCCTGAACACCAGTACCTTAGCTCTGGCTCTCGGAGCCGCTCACATGAACTGGTGTGTATCTTTGCAACTGTGATAGACTTAACTTCAACCCACATTTACTTCTGTATCTGTCTCCCCATCACACTATAATGTTTGACATGCAGAATCCTAATAAAATGTCTGGGACACAGTGAGCATCCAATAAACACTAGTTGAACTAAACAGAATTGAGGGGATAAATAGGCTCCAACTAAGGGGACTCTGAGGATTATCATTGCCGACGAAAGCACATCTTGATAGGCTGCCCCATACTATAGCTCAACCTTCGCTTTCACTCCTCTTTTGTTTGATCCTAATTGAACTTGTCATCAACTGTCTTATCAGACAATCCCACCTCCAGCAGAGCAGAATAGAATGATTACTGTCTCTTTTTAAAAAACAAGACACATTTTGATTGCAACCCTACTTTAGCCAGTTACTGCCCTTCTGTGCTTGAGAAAACTCTCTGAAATCCAGGTGTCTGTGTTGATTTTTAGTGAAAATGGGTATAATACTAACCACCTCGGAGTGTAAATTGGAGAACTGAATGATATAATGTATAGAACAATTGACAAAAATGGCTGTTATCACAGTTCTATGGCCCTGCCCTTCCTGCTCCTCTTCATCACTGAGTCCTAACTACCCTTTCTCTTCTTTCTGAATAGCTCATTCTCTCCTTTACAGTTAAGTCTTCCCTGTTGGGAATTAATTTTCCTGCTTCATTCTCTTAAAAATTGCTCCAATAATGCTGTTAGCTACTTAATGTATTAAGAATATTTTACATATAATTTTATTTAAAGAAGTAGATAATATATCTCTATTTGACAAATAACAAAACTGAGAAATTGCTTGCTGGAAACCACATAAGAAAAAAGAGGGCAGAGTGATAATTTAATTCAACCAATGCTATACTCTTTTCCAAAATCAAAGGGACTTCATTACCGGAAACTATTCTGCTTTTTTAAAGTTATAAACTCATATTTTCCATTATAGAGTGTAGTAGGTTAAGTATGGCTGCACTTTTTTTTTTTTTGTATTTTTTGTAGTTCTTTCTATCAGGAAGCGTTTGTTTCTGTACTTACCTTGAATCTGATCTGGATTTGTGACTTGCTTGGCTGATTGAATGTGGTAGAAGTGAAGATATATGAATCATGGAGCCTAGGTCTTGAGAGGCCTTACAGCTTTAGGCTTCACCTTCTTGAAATGCTCCCACCACTATCTGAGGAAAGCCAGGATGCTCTACTGAATAATGATAGAACACATGGAGAGAGTGGCCTAGGTGACAGCCAGCACTAATTCCCAGACATGTGAGAGAGGCCATCTTACACCCTCCATCTGGGAAGCTATTAGCCCATTCAATCACATGAGAACTCAACAGAGAACCTCCCAGTTGATCCAAAAGTCATGAGCAATAATAAATTACCATTTTAAGACACTATGTCTTGGGCTGATTTTTTAATTATTATTATTGATTTCAGAGAGAGAGAGAAAGCGAAAAAGAGAGAGAGGGAGAGGAAAGAGAAACATCAATGATGAGAGAGGATCATTGATTATCTGCTTCCTGTATGCCCCACACTGGGGTCAAGCCCACAATCTGGGCATGTGCCCTGACTGGGAATCGAACTGTGACCTCCATGGTTCATAGGTCAATGCTCAACCACTGAGCCACACTAGCTGGGCAGGCTGATTTTTTTTTTTTTTTTTTTTTTTTTTTTTTTAGTGATTAAATGGTTACCTGCGACCAAACTTGGTACCTCGATGTAAATTGCAGCTATAACATAGACCTAAATATATGGTATTGGCCTTGAGAGCAGTGTTGGGTCAATGATAGAGAGTGAACTGCAGGACTATTGCAGGAAGCTGAAAGAGCAATGTTAACATGAGAAACATCCCCACCTGTAGAGGATTTGTGTAAAAGTTTACTTGAGCTAAAACTGACGGCATTGCACATAGCGAGATTTCAAATGTTCCCAAGAATTATATGTTGCAGTTTCTTTTATGCATTTGAAATTAAGGAGGGACTATAAGGAAGATTACATAAAGGTGGGAGAAAGCAAGGCAGGGATTTGATTACAAGATAGTTAAAAGTATGTGCTCTCTTGGGAGCAGTTACTGCTTAATTCAAGGGTGTGCTAAACTGGAAGCACCAAACACAAAACAAAACAAAGTAAGACAAGGCTTGCTTAAGGCAAAAATAAATTTTTTACTAAAAACATTATAGGCCTAAGTTTTCACTGCTGGCCATTACCTGCCAAATTAAGAATTCATGACCAGACTTCCATGGGAACTGCTTTTTCATCCACAACGGTGAGAACATTGCCATTGGAGGCTGGAATGGGGCGCCATTAATAAATCGCCTGTGGTAAATGCAAAGGAAGAGAATGTATCTAATAAACTGTGGATCTATAGGCAGAATGTTGTATGTTCTAGTCTGCCACTCTAAGTAGAGTGTGGTAAGGAGACAAGAGAGAAACTAGAACAAATGGGTTAGTGTGCAAGCAGAAGTTAGGGAAATAGAAAAGATCCAGAACTTGCTGAATTGGAACATAAACCACCTCTCATTCCGTCTCCTAGCTGGTAAAAAATAATAAAAATAAAAATTCTCAATCAAATGAGGCCCATGGATAAAAATAAAACTATGTATGTGATTGTGCAACCCTCTGTTAAAGGCATTGCTTAGCCAATGTGAAAGGAAAAATGATAGGGTTAATGAATAAAAGGAATCAACACATTCAAAGTATGATAACTGTTGAGATTCTATAAGCATGAAAATGGTAATCAGTATTGATTTGCCATTGAGATTTAAAAGGTGTTACTCTACTTATTGGTGAAGACTGTAAGACTATATGGCAAAGGGTGGAGACATTGGGTAGAGAAAATGATGGTGGGAGGGAGAAGCCACAGTGCCCAATGGCTTCTTTGCAGTTGTTGACATCACCAAGAACAATACTAGGGTTAGTGGGGAATCCCATGCTATTCTGTTTTTATCCCTTGTTATATCAAGGTTCAGGGTTTTCTGTTTTCTCTTTATTTCTTTTAAATGTTGTAGATTCTGTAAATAAATAGAATAGATTAAAAAAAAACACCAAGAAACAAATTCTTAAACTTTGGAAACCCAGGTGGGGTTATTTTGTGAAAAATAAGCCCCAAGGAGACAGTGAGCAGAGCCATCTGAGCTAAGAAAGCAGTGTGGCAGACCTCCTACTTCATCTAGTATCCCCTAGGAGCACAAGCTCTTTTAGAGGGGGAATCTGAAAGCAAATGTTGGGAAATATCAACAAATAATTTTATCTATGAGACCATACTCTCTCTGCCTGATACATGCATTTTTAGATTCACCTATTTCCCAGAAGACACCAGTATAAACTAAAAAGAGAGGTAAACAAGGTATTGTGTATTCAGCTCTCTTCCTGTAATTAGAAAAAAATGTTTTTCTTGGGTCACTGATAATTCATATTTCCCACAGTGATTGCTTTAAATTCAGTAGCAGAAGTAGTTTGGTAACAAGGTATCTCTAACATAGTTCCATACTTGGTATTTGACGTGTATACATCTTTTTTTTTTAAATACATAGAAGTCATTATTTTTTAAAAAAATATATTTTTATTAATTTCAGAGAGGAAGGAAGAGGGAGAGAGAGATAGAAACATCAGTGATGAGAGAGAATCATTGATTGGCTGCCTCCTGGGGATCAAGCCCGCAACCCAGGCATCTGCCCTTGACTGGGATCGAACCTGGGACCCTTTAGTCTGCAGGTTGACACTTTATCCACTGAGCCAAATCAGCTAGGGCATGGGTTTACATCTTTATGTGGAATAGACATAAAGACAATGATTACTCCAAATTTTACAGAATTGTACAAATTGCACAAACACTGAATTTATTAGAAATACAAAATGGATCAAATCTACTTAAAATTTTAGTGATGCTTTCAAATTAATTGGTATTTTAATAATCATAATAGCAACATTTTTAAATATTTATACATAGAATATTAAAATCAATTTTTTTTGTGTGGTTAAGACACTTAAGATCTACTCTCTTAGCAAATTTCATGTGTACAATTTTATATTGTTGATTATATTCACATTTTATACAGAACCCATTCTTGAATAGCTGAAACATTGTAATCCTTGACCACAATTTCCTCATTTTACTACATGAGGTGGTGACAGGTATGTTAATCAGATTGATTGTGGCCATTTTTTCACAATGTTTATGTATATCAAAACATAAAGTCATACATGTTAAATATATACCATTTTTATTTGTTAATTATACTTCAATAAAGAAATTTTTAAAAACAAAAAAATCCAAATTAGGCACTGTAGCTTGAGGTGTTGGAAGGATGTCTTGGCTGGGTTCCATGAATTCATGTTCTAATCCCAGATCCACACTGGTCTATCCAAAAAAGGTGTTAGATAAGGTCAGCTGATCTAATGACAATTGGTCAGAATTGACTGTAGTCAGCTAAGATCAAGATGATTGCTCAGTGATCATTAGATCATTCTATTATTCTGTATTTTTTTCTCTCCTTCCCTCACACCCATCCCCTTTCTTCCCCCATCCTCTTTCCCTTTCCTCCTCCTCCATCTTTTCTTCCTCCTGCTCCTCTTCCTCCTCTTCTCATTCTCTCTCTCTCTCTCTCTCTCTCTCTCTCTCTCTCTCTCTCTCTCTCTCTCTCTCCTTTTGTATGTTTCTCCCTGTCTCCTCCCTCTTCCCCACACTGATCAAGGTCTATTTGGTGTTTTACTTATGTGACTTGGATAGTTGGTTGTGTTGTAATATGTAGATTTTTCTTTTTACATTATGTGACAATATTCACTATCTGATATAAACTAGTATAATAGACAAAATAGGTCCTTTAGAACAGTTATGCATGAAATATAAAATACTGAATCTGTCTCGCTCTCTTTCTTCTACACACACAATGATCTTATAATAGAACTTTAGAAATGTTAAAGAAGTCCTAAGAAAAATAATTGCTGAATAACATTCTCTTTTAGCTGATTCTGTTATTAGAAAATTATTTTTTTAGGCAATTTTTACTCCAAGTTCTTTCTTTAAAATATTAAACTAATTTACTAAAACCTTATGCATTATTATAATAATAAAAAAATTAGCCAAACTACTGTCATGCTTACAAGAGACAATAAATGCTTTCTCTGTCAATAAGATAATTAAATTTGTAATTAACTCTTTATTAATTATAGTTTCTTAAGTTAGCTCCAGGAGATAGAATTTTCCCTATGATTATGAACATTTCTTATCCTGAAGATATTGAATTTTTTGTTGCTTTCAAATAAATCAATATCTTATTTAGATTTTGGGGAGCTATTTACTTTCTAACTTCAAGAAAACATGAACTTGCTTAAACCAGTTTGGCTCAGTGGATAGAGTGTTGGCCTGTGTACTGAAAGGTCCCGGGTTTGATTCTCGTCAAGGGTATGTACCTTGGTTTCGGGTACATCCCCAGTGGGGGCTGTACAGGAGGCATCTGATAGATGTTTCTCTCTCACTGATGTTTCTGACTATTTTTCTCCCTTCCTTTCTGTAAAAAATCAATAAAAAATATTTTTAAAAAAGAACACATGAAATATATTGTATTTGTTGTATAATCAGAATTGAGTGTCTTATTTTATAACCAGGACTGATCAATCATAACTATTCCACCAGTCACCAGCATAACTACTTCCATAAAAATTAGAGAAGAGAAAACTTCCTTTTTACTACCAAATCTTTTATTCTTGTTCTGCTCACTTATTTATATATACATTCATATATATTTTATTTCATTTATTATTACTTCATCTTTATTATTCTCTAGACTATAAGCCATTTTAAGAAAGAGGTCTTGTCTTTCTTGTTCATTGCTATATCCCTGCATGTCTAAGACTATAAACTAAAGAGAGAATGATGTAAATCCCTCAATTATGTGCATGTGTGTATATATTATGTGTACTAGAAGCCCAGTGCATGGCTTTGTGCACTGGTGGGGTTCCTCAGCCTGGCCTACAGGGATCAGGATGAAAACAGCTCTCTGACATCCCTTGAAAGGTCCCAGATTACAAGAGGGTGGTTCTTGGGTAATGCACCCCAGAATCAGGCTCCCTCCTCACTAGTTCCAGGTGTGTCACCTGAGAGCTGCAGCTGCCAAGTCATCACAGCTCAGCAGCTCCTGTGTTGAGTGTTTGCCCCTGGTGGTCAGTGTGCATCATAGCTACTGGTCAGACAGTTGAACAGTTGGACAGTCTGTTAGGCTTTTAAATGTATGTAGATAAGCATATACATAAATATTGCATGCATACAGGGTGTCCCAAAAATGTATGTACACTTTGAGTGATTATAAAGTCAATAATAATTAACATACAGTTCATTTTCAAAATTTAAAAGAATCTACAAAATGAATAATTTTTTGGCCAATGACCATTCTGGTCCAGGCACTGCTGATAATGCAAAGCAATGGAATCACAAACATCAAGAATCAGTTTGTTTGGTATTTCATCAACTGTGGCCTGTTTTGTACAGTAGCTTTTTCTGTTATGTATCCCTATAAAAAATCTAGTGGATAAATTTCCTTTGTTCAAAGCTTAGCCTGGCTTTAGCCATTATTTCAAATCAGTTAAATCTGAAAAGAAGTGAAAATTAAGTGAGTTATCAGCTATTAAAGTGTGTATACGTTTTTTTGGGGGGGATATATTGTGTCCAAAAAAGTGTATGCACCCTTTGATTAATTATAAAGGCAGTGTTTGTACTTCAACTTAATTTTCAAATTTCCAGTAGCATTTTAGGATGAATTTCCTTTGTTCAAAGTTTAATCAGGTTGAAAAGAAAGATCAACTGAGCTAACAGCTGGGAAAGTGTGTATATATCTTTTTGGGACACCTTATGCTTTATAACACACATACATGCACATATATACACATAACATATGTATATGTATATTTGAATATATATGTATGTATACTTGCTTGTTCTAACTACACATTTAATTTTTTGGAGTTACTTTTATGGGGGAAAAATGGAGGGTAAAATGTTTAAAGATAAGAAATACGTAGCTGAAATCGGTTTGGCTCAGTGGATAGAGCGTCGGCCGGACTGAAGGGTCCTGGGTTCGATTCCAGTCAAGGGCATGTACCTTGGTTGCGGGCATGTCCCCAGTAGGGGGCATGCAGGAGGCGGCTGATCTATGTCTCTCTCTCATCGATGTTTCTAACTTTCTATCCCTCTCCCTTCCTCTCTGTGAAAAATCAATAAAATATATTTAATAAAAAAGAAAGAAAGAAAGAAAGAAAGAGAAAGAAAGAAAGAAAGAAAGAAAGAAAGAAAGAAAGAAAGAAAGAAAGAAAGAAATAGTTTGCCGAGACCGGTTTGGCTCAGTGGATAGAGCCTCGGCTTGCGGACTAAAAGGTCCCAGGTTCGATTCCAGTTGGGGGCATGTACCTTGCTTGTGGGCACATCTCCACAGTGGGGCGTGCAGGAGGCGGCTGATCGATATCTCTCTCTCATCGATGTTTCTGACTTTCTATCTCTCTCCCTTCCTCTCTGTAAAAAATTAATAAAACATATTACAAAAAGAAAAGAAAAGAAATAGTTCAAAGCTAGTAATAACATGGTTTAATGACATTCAGATATTCCCTCAAATATCACTGTAATTATAGTTCAGCACCTTTTTATCACTAAATCTTTATTTAGAATATTTTAAAAAGAGCTTTTTTCTAAATATTTGCAGTTGTTCTTAGAGGCAAGGGCATAGGATCCAAGATGGTGGTGGAGTAGTTGGAAGTTACTACTCATTCCTCCCAGAACCAAATTGAAATTACAACTAAATTATAGAACAACCAACCTGGATAACCAACTTAGAGACAAGGGCAATCGGTTTACATCTACTATCAGTAAATCAGGGTGGGGAAGCAAATAACTAGCTGTGTATTGCACATACTACTAGATGACCATTTACCCCTCCCCCCTCAAACATTAGCCAGGTGAAGAGGAAAGTGAATGGGCTTTGGAGTCATATGGATTTGGGTTTAGATGTTGTTGTTAGAACACACTTTCTAGATTAGATAAAAAGCCTTGGTCATATCATTCTGACCTGCAGTTTCCTTTTTGGTAAAGGAGGGGTGATAATACAACCCATCTCAAGGGATGTAGCAGGGATTAAATGGGATGAAATGGGAAACCACCCAGCATAATTCAGAACATATGGTGAAGGGTCAATAATTGTTTCCTGTCTTTCTCACTCTTGTCAATGAGGATGTGCTTTCCTAAATAGATCAGTTACATTGTTCATGTTCTGATAAATCGTTGAGAACAGAGGGTCACTGTATTTGGCAGCTTGCAAATATCTCTATTAAAGTATTACTCTTTGTTGTAATAGTTCATTCAAGGACTGGCTTCAAGTCTACACAATGAACAGCTCCAGGGTCACACTAAGAATTTCATTTCTGTTTCCCACTAGCTCCATTTCTGGTATGTTGTAGGTACTTGGGTAAATGTTCTTTAAACAAATTTATTGTAAAGAGAACATAGATGGTATAATAAGACGAAACTGACATGATGAAATTCACTAGGGTTCTCCAAACAGTGGTCCCAAACTTATGACAAAGAACCTATGAAAAATAGGGATAACAACCACACTCTATATTTTGCAATCAACCAGTTAAACAGAATTTAATTATGGGGCAAAATAATTTGTATTTGTAAAACTATGCTGGGTAATTCTGATGACCTTCCAGGTTTGGAAAACACTACCCTGGGGTTGGTTGTTATCAAATCACACCCCTTAGATTAGCTGCATCAAAGCCCTCTGGGGTGTGGGCAGCTTTGTGAAATGCAGATTTCCCAAGACAAGGGAACAAAAATCTGTAAGAATGGAGCCCAGTGATCTACATGTTTATATGCCCAAGGCATTTGTACATACACCAGAAAAATTGTGGACCTGTTACCCTGATTGGAAGAGTTCTTAATTTCTGAAAGTTCAGAATTGGAAGTGAATTAAGTAATCACTTCTTAAATGAAGAGCAGAGCCATTAGAAAATCCTGGAGAGGTTTTCGTCAAAATAAACATCACCTTCCAAATGTGCCTTTGGACGGGGGAGCAGGGATTCTGTGTTGAATCCTAAAAGTCCTTGAAATGATGAGCATAATCTGCCCCACATCATTTTAGGAGTCACTTTGTTTCAGCATTTTACCACATCTGTAAATGAAATAAATCAGCGCCAAAATCTGTTCTACGAAGACTTCTTTATACTTTTTAAAAAGGCCACCTTTCCTAATAATGCAAAAAGAAAGACCCTACTGACGGATTCACGAAAGAGCTTCAATTTTATACATTTAACTAACTAATTTTAAGACTTTTATTTCCTCCTATTACTCTTCCCTATTGTCTTAGAAATGAAGCCACTGTTTGCCTGCAAAGAAAACTCAGTCCTGAGCTGGTAGAGGAACAATGAAGTAAATACACACTATGTATTATGCTAAATGATGAAGTTCATTATGAGACAGGAATGACTGCCTTTTATCTCAAACACCATTTAACTGGGGACATGAAAGTGCCTCATGATAGTCCCTAAAAGTAAGTATAGTGTGCTATAGTTTTCTTTCAGAAGGAAAAGGCATGTTTCCTCTAGATTTAACTGACAGCAACCCTTATTTTTAGAATTTTACCCAAAAAAGTTTAGAAGAAAATATATCATATATATAATAAATAAAAATGTTTTAACATATTATCATGGCTAGTAAATTTAAATATTCATGCCATTTCTTCATGGAGTTATGACATATTGTCAAGTCATTGATTTCTATCTCTGTCTCTGTCTCTATCTCTATCTAGCTGTATGCAGTTTTATAGACATATATTGATTGTAAATATATAATAAAAATAAATTATATGCACACACATATACTTACTGCTGGGATGTACTTTAACATTTGCAGGGGAGTTTTGACACTCTATGGTCATTTTTTCTACAAATGTCACAAAAGCATTTCTAAATACTGATTTTGCTTATTGTTATCTTTGTTTTAAGATTGTGACATTTGATGATGATCTCCTAAAATATTTGGAGGCATCTTAGGATATTCAAGATAAGCAAGTACTGCATAGGGATTACTCTGCATTGGGAATTGTTCTTTGAGCTAAATAAACAAATGAGATTCTTTGATATATGCTTTATTTGGCCTGAAAATTTGATTTCAACAAATGTCCATGAAGGAAAGCTTTGCTTGGCTTTATTCCTGCAGTCTTCTTGTGAGATCTTTATGTAAGTAGAAATGTATTGAAGGAGGATTTACTGTACTTCCAAATTTTAAGGTAAACATTATAAATGGTGTTTTGAGTAGTAACAAGATCCGAAAGTACATTATTTCTTAGAGATCTCTTTACATAGCTTTACTAGACTTCTCATTCTAGGTACATAATAGTGTTAGAGAAGTGAGAGTTGGTGCTGGGTTTTAGAATCTGGGAAATAGAGAGAAAATATCTTATCTATTGAGGAAATGTGTTGATATCTGGCTGCTAATCTGAAGATGTATATTTTTTTTCCTGTCTGTATTTTGCTTTGCATCTTCTCAATAGGGTCTTTCACAGAGCTAAGCTTTTAGTTTTGATAAAGTCCAATTTATTAATTTTTATTTTATTTTATGAGTTACGATTTTTGTTGTCACATATAAGAAATCTTCACCAATTCCTATTCCCCAAATATTGTTGTCCTTTATTGTCTTCTTAAAGTTTTATATTTTGCATTTAAATCTACGATCTATTTTGAGGTAACTTTTGAATAAGTTGTGGTTGTGTTTTTTTGTTTTTTTTTAAGGTTTAGGATGTTGTTGTTGTTTTTTTCTATAGAAGTCCAATTCTGCTACCATCATTTGTTGAAAAGACTATCTTTTGCCCAGTGAATTGTTTTTGCATCTTTGTCAAAAATAAGTTGGCCATTGTATTATACTGCTGAAGTGAAAAATTCACCGTAAACTTAATGGCTTAAACAAATCAAAATTATCATTTTACAGTTCTGAAGGCCTGAAATACATAATGGATCTCACAAGGCTAATGCAAGGTATTATCAGGGCTGCATTCCTTTTTGGGACTCTGAAGGAAGCTCTTGCCGTTTTTAGCTTGTAGAGGCCACCTGCATTCATGGTGCTCTTTCATCTTCAAAGTCAGCAACACAGCATGCTCAGATCTTGTGACTAACTTTTCTGCCTCCCTCTTTCACTTAAAGACCCTTAGGATTATGCTATGCTCACTTAGATAATCCAGGATAATCTCCCCCTCTCAAGATCCTTAATTTAATTACATCTGCAAAGTCCCTTCTTGCCATTTTACCTAACTTAATTATAGTTCCAGAAATTGGATAGCTTTGTGGGAGGCCATTATTCTGCTAACTACAGTTATACTTCCATGAGTTTATTTTTGTGTTTTCTATTCTGTTCCATTGATCTAAGTGTCTGTCCCTCTGCCAGTACCACACAATCTTGATCAAGCATGTCAAACTCGGCCTGTGGGCTGCATGTGACCCACAACAAATATTTTTGTGGCCCAGCCAATATAACGGTATGTAAGAAACATTTTAATAAAAATGTCATCACTTAATTTTTATAATATCCTATATATCATTATTAATAATGAACTACAATGTTTACTAATGACTGATTACTATAATCATGTTGCATTCATTTCCCTTTTGTGACTTATGCACAGGTGCACCATTTATCTCCACTAATACTAGCAGCAAATATTTTAGCAGCTGATTGTCATATCATTAATCTTGGACTGACTTGTTCGGTGTGTGCAACAGGAAATATTTCACTTTCAGAAAACAAGAAAAAATAGGCTTATTGGCATTACGCTTATTATAATTTGTGCAGTTATTCAGTGTCTGGTAAGTTAATGTTCAAAAATATTAATTTTTATTGAAATGTTATATTATTTTATGTTAATGATTGCTCATTGATTTCAGCCCTTTTATTCAGCATGTATCTATGGAAATAAATCTGTTTCTATGAAAATTGAAGCTTTTGTTTCTTAGATGCCCACATACACTTAAACCTTATTTATTTGGCCCATGTTAGTTTTTGAGTTTGACATGCTTGGTCTTGATTATAGTATCTAGATATTAATTATTGAAATCAGACTGATTTTTCCCACTCTATACCTCATTTTCAAAATTATTTGACCTATTGTAATTCCTTTGACTTTCTATATAAATTTTAAAATTTTCTATATGTATGAAACATTTTGCTGAGACTTAAGGAAGGAATTATATTAAACTTTTATATCAACTTAGGGGAGATTTGACATCTTTAATATATTAACTCTTCCAACCCAGGAACAGAATATGTCTCTTTATTTAAATTATTTTTTGTTTTGTTTTTTTTCCTTCAGCATTTTCTAGTTTAGCATTCAAGGTTTTTACATATTTTGTTAGGTTGACACCTAAGTATTTTATTCTTTGTGAGTAACTGTAAATGGTAATATATTTTTAATTTTGATTCTCATGTGTTCATTGTTTGTATATAGAAATACAATTAATTTTTATATGTTATTTTGTATTATCCATGGCAAACTTTTAAGAGTTTGTTTTGGTTGTTGATTCCTTGGAATTTTCATGTCATCTTCAAAAAGAAATAGATATTTTCTTATCTGTATGCCTTTATTTCCCTTTCTTTCACTTTTTTGCACTGGCTAGAATTTTTAACACTATGTTGAATAAGAGTGGTGAGAGCGGAAATCCTTGCCTTCTTCCTGCTATTAGGGAGAAATTTCACCTTTATTTCCTGTTTCTGAGAATTTTTATCATGTGTGGGTATTGAATTGTATAAAATGCTCTCTCTGCACCAATTTATATAATCATGTAATATTGCTTCTTTAGCTGCTAATATGATGAGATATATTAATTTATTTTTTAGTATTGGATCATTTCTTCCTTCTTGTTAAATTTATCTGGAGTTGCTGGTAATATTCCCTTGTATCATCATTTTATAGACTTATGTATGTTATTTTATTTACTTACTGAGAATATGTTATTTTATTGTAAATATCCCCTTGGAATACCTGAGATATTCATGACTTATGTGATCATTCCCTAACAGGTGTCATTAAGTACTCAATGATAAATAGAAGAATGAAAAGCCATTTTATCTATCTTTGGTGTAGACAGTAAAATTATTTATGGCAACAATTTCTTACAAGTCATGACAACCAGAAGTATTCTGCAAATAGTTTTACTAGATTACATTCTAATCTTTTAGATAAAAGACAGATTTAAAAGATAATATATAGTACATATATATTTACTTTTTACCTTTATACTCCAAATATCCCAAATATATCCACTTAATATCTCCCTCAAAAAAGTATATAACCCATCTTATTAAAGATGAAAATATATTAATATTTACAGTGACTAGGTGTAGCTATATTTTTAGGTTTACAGATATTTTATATTTCATAACAAATCACAAGTGACAGTTTCATGTTCTGTAGAATTTTGATTTTTTATTATTAGTTGCAGTTATTTTCAGTGTGGGCTATGGTAAATTTGTTGCCTTGGTCACACAGAAATGTACACTTTATTCTAGACCAGAAAAGCAGATTTTTTTTTCTTTATACCATGCCCATTTGATGAGTATCTCAGACTGGAGATGGCAGATACACGGCCTCACGCTCCCACTCCCCATTTCTACATCCATGGAGACATCATGAGTCAGCCTGGGCAGTCTAGTCTAGACAGTAAGGCAAAGAATTTTTATCTTTTTAAATATAATCTTCCAGGCAACTATTTCCTATCCAGCAACATTCCATACAACATGAAGTCCACTGGCTTTTCCTATTCTATATATTTTATGAGAAAATTATTTAAGACTAAAATAAAAAGCATGACACTATTAGTTTTCACCTGAAACGTAAAAGAGGTCACTTATAGGAAACATTTAAACAAAAGATAATTTGTAAATGAAAGCTTCTTTTAAAGCATATAATAGACTGACAGTAGAAAAATATTATTGCAACACCATTATTTTTATAAACATACTGCCTAAAATAAACTGAAAATTAAATGTTACCAACTTCACAATTCATCTCTTTTTCAAAGTTTCAAAATTGATTTTTTTTCACTTCTAAATTTTCCAAATAGTTAAAGCCCTGACCTTTTTTATTACATTTTAACTTTAAAAATGTTTATTTTAAATAGTCAAAGGCTTGTTCCCACAAAGGAGGAGACAGACAGAAAGCTAGACATGTACAGATAAACATTCAGACAACTGTATGCAGAGTATTGGAGATGGTTTGCTCGGGAGTACTTGGTAAGTGATTTAGATTGATGGATGAGGGCTTCCAAAGACGTTGATAATTTGACAGACACATGAATTAGATAATGGAGTTAGCTTTGTGAAGTTGGAGGCATGGAGAGAACATTCCATGCAGGCAGAGATGGCTTCATAATTTTTAGGGCCCCTTACAAAAAAGAAAAGATGGGATCCTTTGTTCCAAAAGCAAAAAAAGAGAGCTGTTAAAGAAACGCAAATATAAAGCTTACTCACTTAGTCTCTGATTTTCCTCTGGGCTTGACATAATGTTTGCTATTTGTCATATTTTAACATTATTAATATGTCATATTAATGTTATTCTAAGCAAAGAAGAGTAAAATTTCTAATTATTAAATGGATGTTACCATTCATATTTAGATTTTAGTGCTATTTTAAAAACAAAAATGATAGCATTTAACTCATCGTGGCATCACCAAAATTGCATTTTTTTCATAGTTTTTACATTTATATGGGAAACTCTGTACAATATTGATTACCTGTTTTCATCTCACTACTTGATAGGCACACTCTCTATCTTCAGTTTACTTATGAGTAAAGAATGACGAAATGAAAAACTATGTGTTGTCCTATCTTTTTCTTTCAATTTCTTCAATTTTGATGTAGGCTACTACTAATACTGGGAAGTTACATGAGCAAGAGAGGTTATGATAGGGCTCTTTGATCATTCATGTTTCTTAGAATGTCATTGCTTCCTTTCTACTTATGAAGCAAGTCCTTGCTTTCAACAACAGACATGGCCCCTCAGAGATGTTGTGCCCCTAGTTACTCAGTTCTAGACATCACCCACTTACCTTGTTTTCACTTGGAGTCATGATGAGCTACTACACACTGTAAGTCCATCAGAACTCCCAGCTCATGAGCCTTTGCAAACACTACATACAAAGGAGGTGGCAACAAATGATGGAAATATTATATGTTTCTTCTGCTCACCCATGTGCTCCATTATGCCATTGGATTTCACTTACAAAATACAAGTTAAAAGATGAAATTATTAACATTAAAATGTCCATTCTACCCAAGTTAATCTATGGATTCAATGGATTCCCCATTAAAATACCAATAGCATATTTCATAGAATCAACTGCCCAAAAATTCATCTGGAATAAAAAAAGATGCCAAATAGCAACAGCAATCCTGAAAAAGAAGAACAAAGTTAGAGGGATCTCAATACCAGATATCAAGCTGTATTACAAAGCCACTGTTCTCAAAAATGCCTGATACTGGCATAAGAACAGACATATAGACTAAAGGAATATAATAGAGAACCCAGAAATTGACCCAAACCACTATGCTCAATTACTATTTGACAAAGGAAACATACAATGGAGTCAAGGAAGTCTCTTCAACGAATGGTTTTGGGAAAATTGGACAGATACATTAAAAAAAATGAAACTACACCACAACTTACACCATACAAAAAATAAACTTGATAAAGGACTTAAATATTGGAAACCATAAAAATCTTAGAAGAATCGACAGGTAGCAAAATCTCAGACATATGCTGAAGCAATATCTTCACTGAGATAGCTCCAAGGGCAATAGAAATTAAAGAAAAAATAAACAAATGGAACTATATTATAATAATAAGCTTTTGCACAGAAAAAAAATCAATAAAACAACAAGAAAGCCTATTGCATGGGAGAACATATTTGCCAATGTTATCACCAATAAGGGTTTAATGTCCAACATTTATAGGGCACTCATACAACTTAACAAAAGGAAGATAAACAACCCAATAAAAAAATGGGCAATAGACCTAAATATATATTTTTTGAAAGAGGACATACAGAAGGTCAAGAGACACATGAAAACATGCTCAAAATCACTAATCATCCGAGAGCTGCAAATCAAAATGACAATGTGATAGCATCTCACATCTGTCAGAATGGCTATCATCAACAAATCAACAAATGACAAGTGCGGGCGAGAACACGGAGAAAAAGGAAGCCTCCTGCACTGCTAGTGCAGCCACAGTGGAAAATAGTATAGAATTTCCTCAAAAATCTAAAAATGAAACTCCCATTTGACCCAGTGATCCCACTTCTAAGAATATGTCCTAAGAAAATAGAAATGAAACATAAATCAGAAAGGATATATGCACTCCTATGTTCATAGCAGAACAATTTACAATAGCTAAGATTTGGAAACAGCCTAAGTGCCCATCAGCAGATGAGTGGATTAGAAAACTGTGGTACATCTACACAATGGAACATTACACTGCTGTAAAAAGGAAGGAACTCCTACCATTTGCAACAGCATGGATGGATCTGGAGAGCATTATGCTAAATGAAATCAGTCAGTTGGAGAAAGATAAATATCACATGATCTCAATCATTTGTGAAATATAATGAACAACATAATATGATATACAAAAAAGATCCAGAGAAAGAGAAGCATTGATCAGACTGTCAAACCTCAGAGGGGAGGGTGAAGGAAAGTTGGAGAGATCAATCAAAGGACTTTTATGTATGCATGTAAGTATAACCAATGGACACAGATACAGGGGGGTGAGGGCATGAGTGCCAGTTTGGGGGGGTGCAATGGAGAAATAAGGACACATGTGTAATACCTTAGTCAAGAAAAGAAAAGGAAAGAAAAGAAAAGAAATAAAAATTAGAAGGCAACAGTAGAGCATTAAACACAGGATAGAGCCCTTTTGATACCAGAGTCATGTATGACTGCACGGATTACACACATATGAATCTGGCAGATGAGGAATTAGTGTAAAGCCTTATAGCAGAAATGAACTTGGCACTTTTTAGAATGGTAAAGGCCATTGAGACTTCTGGGGGTTGGTAGTGCTGGTAGGGAAGTGGAAAGAAGAATGCAAGAGATGAGGTCAGTGAGGAAGGAGGGAGCAGATGACATAGGGCTTTGTTCACCAGGGTAAGAAGTCCGATGCTTATTATAATTTTGATGGGAACCTATTGAAATGTTATAAATTAGGAGCAGTGTGATCTGGTTTACTACTTATGTGGAGTATTAACTTGTCCCAAAGAGTATGGTGGTTTGAATTATGTTGGAAATAGTATACATGGAAAGATGTGAAAGATTTTGGATACATTTTAGAAGTTTAGTGGACATGGCTTCTGTTGGGTTGGGTTGGGTATGATGAGGGAAAGAGAGCAAGAAGAGATAGAATTTTTTTTTTTTCATTGCTCAATGAGCTGAGAAGGACCGGGTGGTAAGGCAAGTTTGGCAGAGACAAGAAATCAATAGTTCTTTTTTCTCTGAGTTGTCTGCTGAACCTCCAAATTATTTTGCAGGTTGGTTATTTAGAATTGAAGGTCCCACAGTAGATAAATAAATGAATGTAAATTAAAGTAACATATAGTGAAAACTTATAAAGAATTACAGGTCATTTGCCATTTTTCTCTGTATGAGAGGCGATTGACTTTTCTTCCCAGGTAATTCGTCTCAGTGCACAAGCTAACAAGGTCACAAATGAAATCTCTCCTTTCTTCCTTCCTTATAATGACAGGTCACTATGCTCATCTAGAAAAGTCTGGAGGTTCATCAGTTAGAAAATAAACAAAATTTGATTAGAAGCAAATTACATAGATACTTGGATTCATAAAGGTGGTATTACATTTATTTTAATAATCACTAACAGCTTACATATTAAACCTACAGAAATGGCCTCACATGAGGTTACAGATATCCTTCTATTTTGTTAGGTTTCTTTGTTCTTTCCATTTTATTTGTCTGCTTTTTCTATCTCATTTAAGGGGTCAAAGCTGACCGTGGGAGATCACAACCAGAAGGCTAGAATCCTGTCTCCAGCTTTATTCCCTCATGTTGTGGTTATTCACGCTTCGTGAGAGTTTGCTTAGATTTTTTCAAAATTTGCAGGAGTGATATCTACAGTAGCAATACATCATTCTTTTATTAGTGTCCTTCACTTCTCATCCCACAGCATCTATGAACTCTTATGTGAAAAACATATTGCTACCATATGTGAAGATGTGAAAGAATGAAGGGGTGTTGGAAAAGATTACCCCATTATGCCCCAAATAGCTACAATTATGACAATATATATTTTATGTTGTCAGTTTCTATACCCTATTTTAAAAACTCATTAAACCTATTCAGGATATATGGTTCATTTCTTCATTTTACAGTGAGGTCAAGAACAGAGAGTAAATTTTATCTATGAGAATCAATTTTATGTTGTCAAGGGACAAAATCTGCATTCTTTCCATTAGACAACACTATCTTTCCAAAGAAAACTTTGATGTTTGAAAGTTTCCTTTTAAAATCCCAAATATACATCTTCTTTTGAATTCTAACTAGAATCATTAGAAGGTCATTTTTTATAAAATAATTAAATATATAACTTTACAAATGAGAAAACCAAAGCACAGAGAGGTCAGTTGACCCTTTTAATGTTACATAATAACCACACTTAATTTTGGTAGCTTATTAGTATTATATACAACCTAGAGGCCCAGTGCACAAAATGCTTGCACAGGTAGGGTTTCAAGGCCTGACTGGAGATCAGGGCTGATCTTTGGGGCAACCAGGGAAAGGGGGTTGGGGGGGCCTGCTCTCACCCACCTTGGCCTGATGCTGCCTGCTTGCCAGCCCCCCCCCCCCACCTCTGGTAGAGGCCTGCTGGCTAGGGGCAACTTTTGCATTGAGCTTCTACCCCTGGTGGTCAGTGCACATCATAGCGACCAATTCTTCCAGTAGTTCTGCTGTTTGGATAATTTGCATATTAGGGTTTTATATAGATATATTATTCAGTAAGTTTTGTGACTTGTCCTGGTTAATCAGCAGTGTGGTGACTAATAGATGTAAGAAGAGACCAAAGTTCAATTTTACTTTTTTAAAGTCTCTACACAAAATAAAACATTTTTATTTGAAATAATTTAAATAAATCTTGATAAACAAATACAATCATAGACAGGACTAGACTAGTGTGTCTTCTACTTAGTAATGTTGGGACAAATACAATTTGGCCTTATTATGTATGAAAATTAGTCCAAATATAACTTCATTATGTTAAATGGAAGTAAACATTAGATATTTCAATCTAACATGCATAGAGCATTTTCTTTTTAACCCAAAATACAAAAAGGATATATCAGAAGTTTCCTAGAAGACAAATGAACTGACATGACTTACTGGGGACTATAACAAGACACACAAGGATTTGGATATTCTTTTTCTTTTTTAAATATTTATTTATTTATTACTAATTTCAGGAAAGGACAGAGGAGGAAGAGAGGAATAGGAACATCAATGATGAGAATTATTGGTCAACTGCCTCTGCAACCCCCTTATTCAGATTGAGCCAGCAACCCAGGTTTGTGCCCTGAAGTGGAATTTAACCATGACCTCCTGATTCAGAGATCAATGCTCAACCATTGAGCCACACTGGCCAAGCAGGATTTTGATTTTCTCTAAGCATCTGCAATTATATAGCATGTTCACCACTGGGTGAATGAAGCTAGGAAGGAGGATTTTTCAGATGTTATACAACCTAGAATAAAATTAGAATCTGCTTCATTTAAAGGAGGTTAAAAAATTACCCTCTTTTTTTCTGTGTCTCCAAAGATTTATGAAACCTAGAAAAGTTATTAACACCATTTCAAAGCTTTGTAATATTTAGGTATAAACTCTACTGAAGGGCAATACTTTGTTAGAAAATGAGGTAGAAGCAGAAAGTATTTTGCAGCATTGTAAAATTCATCTAGGATCAGAGGGGGGCGGGGGGAAATGGCAGCGGAATAGATGGACGTGTCCTGAGCCTTGTCCTGGAGCAGACAGAGGGAACAGCTGAGGGTTGCACAGGGAGTGTTTGTTGGCAAGTTGAGGAACAGCTATACTCCAGGATAAGGTGGGGGACTGCTGGACAGGGCTCTCCTGACCAGGCATCTCCTACTGCTGCTGGGTTCCCTCCCAGAGCCACCAGCTTGGATGCAAGACCACACCATCTTGAAGGGAAGGGTGAATGTTATCAGAAGCCTGAAAATCTACAACTGTGGCACCCACTACAAACCCCAGAATACCTGTCCCCAACTGGCACAAACACACAGATTCTGAGGAGCTCTACACTCCCCCATGGAAAGGTCAGATTTCACCTGGGATGAGGTGAGATCTCTGATCCCGCAGGACAGAGGAGCGCCGGCACTGTGGGAGCTGGAAAACCAGGGGAAGTCTGCACCTAGAGAAATCTGTGGCTGATGGGGCTGATGAATGGAGAAGGGGGTCCTCAGAGCTGCTAACAGAAGGCATCTCTAGAAAGCAACTCATTTTTATCTGATGCAGAGGGACAACCTGGGAGTTTCAAAGGTGTGCCAGCTGCTTGCACACGAGGGAGAAGAGGAACTTGTGCACTTGCACTCTTTCCTCTTCAGATGCTTGCTTCTGATTGCTGAGTCCAATACATAGTAGCACCCAGTTGGGAACACCCTGGGAGACTGCAGGGGAAAGTTGTTTTTCTGGAACCTGGGAATCAGAAGGGGGAGTGACTATCAGAGAACCAGCTTTGAGGCAACCCTCTCCCACAAACTGGTATTGAGTGCCACAGGGAAAGCAGGATCTAAGCACATGCTAGAGAGGACATATAGTCTCAGAGGTCAATCCATAAACACTGCCACCCAGGGGCTAAATCATAAATTGACTCTTGTGTAATTACAAATAAAGGAATAAAGAAATTAAGACAAACCGCCTCCTTAAAAATCAGGAAGGGGTTACAACACTGAGGAGTGGTGGAATGCAGGGAACTGCAATACTGTCCAGACTAGGAAACAGGTATGCCAAAGAACAATAGAAGAAGTGAATGACATTCGTTATGGCACATTCTATTTTTTTTCATCTTTTACTTAAGAAACTAATTTTTTTCCTCAGTTGATTTTACTTTTTTAATTATTACATCTTTATTTTTAAACTGTATTGTTACTACTACTATTTTACATTTTTGTTAAAGAAAAGTGTCATTTTATTTTCTCTTTATTTTACTGTGGGATTAGTGTTTGACATTCTATTTTCATCTTTAACATCATTTTACTCTATCTCAACTTTACCTTTTTGCCATTACTCTCTTTCTAACTTTTCTCCTTTTGTTGCCCTGTTTCTATTATCCTATTCCTACTTTAGATTTTCCCAATTCTTTATTTTTACCCCTGTTAAAATTTCGCCCTACTTATGTATCTAATTTCCAATCCCCTGCACCAAGTCCATACACACCACTCTCTTCTCTGTCTTCACTATGCAAAAATATTTTTTCTCCTTGTCCTTCTGTTGTTGTTTGCTTGAATGGTGATTATGTCAATTGTTTATGCTTTTTTGTGAGATTGTTTTGTTTATTCTTTTTTGCTTTGTTTTGTTTGTTTGCTTTGTTTTTGTTTGTTTATTGCATCTGATTTCCCTCGCCTCGCTTGATATTAGTTGTTGTTTGTAGTTTGTATTAATCTCCAGGTACTTGTTGCTGGCATTTGTTAGGATTGGTGGCTGTTATATTGGAGTTTTCTCCATATATATATATATATATTCCCTTTCTTTATCTTATTTGCTTTCTTTTCTCTCTTACCTTTTTTCCTGCCAATTTAATTTTGGCTCTCCTTCCTTCCTTTCTTTTATTTTCTTTTCTCTCTTCTTCTTTCTCTCCTGTCCCCTAATTTGCCTCTCTCTGGTGGTCACATTTATTTGGGGTTATTAATATCATGAATACATTTCTGTTCAGTGCCTTGTGCATTGTACTTGGTTGTATTGTATTTTGTGCCTTGAAAATCAATGCAGGAGAGAGAGAACTATATAACCAGACACCCAGAGAAGAGAGTCCATGGGGAGACAAAGAAATAACCCGCATATGAAATAAAAGCAGGACCAGAAAAGAAAGTAAACAAAATAGAGGCAAGCAACATGCCAGAGAAAGAATTCAGAGAAATGGTCATAAGGTGGCTGAAAAGAATGGAAGACAAATTTGAGAATATGAGTAAGCTACCCCAGCTTTATTTATGAGTAAGAACTAATAATAAATGAAGAACCAAGAAGAAATGAAGAATGACATCACTGATGTAAAGAACTCAATAGAAAGCATCAAGATAGGCTATAAGAAGCAGAGGTCTGCATACGTGAGCTAGAAGACAAGGTAGGAAAAAATACGCAAGTAGAACAGCTTCTAAAAAAAATAAATTAAAAGCAGGAGGAAAGCCCAAGGGAACTCTGGGACAACATGAAACCTTCCAAAACGCTATCAGGAAAAATCTAACCATTTCAATAGGCCAATAATTATGGAAGAAATTGATGCAGTCATCAAAAAGCTTCCAGCAAACAAAAGCCCGGGGCCAGACAGCTTCACAGAGAAGTTTTACCAAACATTCAAGGAAGAACTTAAACCTATCCTCCTCAGACTACTCCAAAAAATTTAAGAGGAAGAAACACTTCCAAGCTCATTCTATGTAGCCAACATCACCCTAATACCAAACCCATATAAACACAACACAATGAAAGAAATACAGGCCAATATCTCTCATGAACATAGATCCCAAAATCCTCAACAAAATTCTAGCAAATCGGATCCAGCAGTACATCAGAAAGATCAAACACTATGACCAAGTAGGATTCACCCCAGGAATGCAAGATGGTACAATATCTGCAAGTCAATAATGTGATACATCACATAAACAAATTGAGAGATAAAAACCCCATAGTCATATCAATTGATTCAAAAAAAGCATTTGAGAAAATTCAACACTCTTTCTTAATAAAAACTCTCAGCAAGATGGGAAGAGAAGGATCATACCACAACATAATAAAAGCCATATATGATAAACCCACAGCCAACATCATACTCAATGGGCAAAAACTAAAACTATTTCCCCTAAGAACAGGAACAAGACAGGAATGCCCACTCTCACCACTCCTGTTCAACATAGTACCAGAAGTATTAGCCATTGCAATTAGACAAGAAGAAAAAATAAAAGGCATCCAAATTGGAAAAGAAGAAGTAAAGCTGTCCTTATTTGCAGATGACATGATATTGTACATAAAAAGTCTGAAAGACTCCACCAAATAACTAATGCACTTAATAAATGAATTCAGCAATGTAGCAGGATACAAAATTAACTCCAAGAAATCTATGGCATTTCTATACATCAATAGTGAACTGATAAAAAGAAAGATTTAAAAAGCAATCCCATTTACTATCACACCAAAAAAATTAAGATACCTAAGAATAAAGTTAACTAAGGAGGTAAAAGATCTATACATGAAAAACTATTGGAAATTGAAAAAGAGATAGAGGAAGATATAAAGAGATGTAAGAACATACCATGCTCATAGATTGGTAGAATCAACATCATTAAAATCTCCATACTACCCAAAGCAATATATAGATTCAGTACACTCCCCATTAAAATACCAACACCATATTTTATAGACCTAGAAGAAATTCTCCAAAAATTCATTTGGAATAAATAAAGACCCCGCATAGCCACAGCAATTCTGAGAAAGAACAATAAAGTAGGTTGGATCTCAAAACCAGATTTCAAGTTGTATTACAAAGCCACTGTTCTCAAAACAGCCTGGTACTGGCACAGGAACAGACATATAGACCAATGGAATAGAATAGAGAATCCAGAAATTGATCCAAACCACTATGCTCAATTAATATTTGACAAATAAGACATGCATATACAATGGAGTCAAGACAGTCTCTTCAATAAATAGTGTTGGAAAAATTGAACAGATACATGCAAAAAAATGAAACTAGACCACCAACTTACACCACACATGAAAATAAATTCAAAATGAATAAAGGACTTAAACACAAGATGGGAAATATAAAAATACTAGAGGAATCCTAGGGCAGAGAAATCTCAGACATATCCTTAAGGAACTTCTTTACTGATACTGTTCACAGGGCAATGGAAGCTAAAGAGAAAATAAACAAATGGGACTATATCATAATAAAAAGATTTTTCACAGCAAAAGAAACCATCAATAAAACAATAAGAAAGCCCACTGTTTGGGAGAACATATTTGCAAATGTTATCACTGATAAAGATTTAATCTCCAAGATCTACAGCCAACTTATTCAACTTAATAAAAGAAAGATAAACGATCCAATAAAAAAATGGGCAATGGACCTAAATAGATACTTTTCAAAAGAAGACAGAAGGAAGGCCAAGAGACACATGAAAACATGCTCAAAGTCACTAATTATTTGAGAGATGCAAATCAATACGAGAATGTGGTACCATTGCACACCTGTCAGAATGACTCTCATCAAGAAATCAACAAACGATAAGTGTTGGTGAGGATGCAGAACAAAAGGAACCCTCCTGCACTGCTGGTGGGAATGCAGACTGGTGCAGCCACTGTGGAGAACAGTATGGAGTTTCCTCAAAAAACTAAAAATCGAACTCCCATTTGACCCAGTAACCCCACTTCTAGGAATATATACTAAGAAACTAGAAAGGAAACATCAGTCAGAAAGGATATATGCACCCCTATGTTCATAGCAGCACAATTTATATTAGCTAAGATTTGGAAACAGCTTAGGTTCCCATCAGCAGATGACTGGATCAGCAAACTATGGTATATCTGCACAATGGAATGCTATGCCGCCATAAAAAAGAAGGAATTCTTACCATTTCCAGCAACCTGGATGGAACTGGAGAGCATTATGCTAAGTGAAATACGCCTTTCAATGAAAGAAAAATACCACATGATCTCACTCATTTATGAGTAATAAAGAATATTATAAACTGATAAATGAAAAGATAAATACAGAAGCAGTAAAGCATCAGACAGACTGTCAAATTACAGCAGAAAGGTTAGGGAGAGGTGGGATAGATAAGAGATCAACCGGAGGACTTGTATGCATACATATAAGCATAACCAATGGATGCAAGACCCTGGGGGGTGAGGGCATGTATGGGAGTGGAATGGGGGGGCGGCAATGGGAAGATATGTACACATGTAATACATTAATTAAAAAGATTGAAAAAATAAAAAAATTAAAAAAGATACTAAACAGGAAAGATGTTAGTATCTTGCAACAAATAAAAAAAGAAAAAGAAAAAAAGAAAAAGAAATTCATCTAGGACCAAAGTGGCCAAAAGTGAAACACAGTTTTAGTGGCTTATGTAAAATACATTGCTAATTTGTCCAGAGCTTTTGGAAAATCCACTATTCTCTGAGAGAAATGATTCTGGTCAAGCCAGGAGGTAGAAGGAACATGGAGTAATGATGTCTGTTCTACATGCCAAGAGAACTTTGTGAAAACTGAAGAGTAAGTAAAAAATGGGAAGAGAAAAATGTGTTCCTACTGCACTCTTCAGTGAATAAAGGTAAAATATAAGCTTCCATAAGAAAAGACATACATTAAGTGCTTGAGACCTCCTCTAAAAGTTTCTAAATAAGCAATTAGGAAGAGTCATTTTGTATTTAGCTTTGTAATCTCATCATAGTTACTGTTTTGTAAAATGCTTTGACTAATGTCTAGAGCCAATGGGATGTGGTAGATGTGTGGTTGGGCAAATACTTAATCTCTCTACTTTTCACATATGTGAAACAGGGATAATAACAGTATATGCCTACTGTTGTAAATTGAAAAAAAAAATAGTATGTACAGAAAATGCTGGGCCTAGATTTAAGAAGTCCTCAGTCAATATTCATTGCTGTTGTCATCATATTGTGAACTTTCCATACAGATTTTATTAATGGTTAGAGTTGAATAAGAATGAAAATAGAATCATCCTCTTTTTTAATAGCAATATTAGAGCCCCGATGCATGAAATTCATGCAAGGGGGTTGGCCCTGGCAGCCCCTGGCAGCCTTGGATGGCCCTCGCAGCCCCAGCTTCATTCAGAAGGTCAGCCAGATGGTCGTCACAAGATTGTCCCGATGGTCTTCCTGCTGTTCATTCTAATTAGCATATTAGCTCTTTTTTATATTGGGTTTTATCTGGATAAAGTTAGAACTATGTACATATCTTAATAGGGAGTATCAGTAATTTCTTTCATTCTAAATTAAAACACACACACACACCTGTCTATAATTCTGTTTAATAAACCATCATTGAGCATAAGGGCATTCTAGGTATAGTTTTTGGTAGGAGTATGTGAAAGAAATAAAATATTTCCACTCTCAAAGATTTTATAACATAGAAAGGAACTTGAACAAGTAAAGAAATTCAATAGCTTGTATTAAGTACTGTACATGGGAGCAGCTTGGAAGTAGGCCTATCCCAGTCTAGAGGGAAAGGAGAGCATCTGTGAAATCTTCTTGGAAGAATTATGCATAAGTTGGGTCCTAAAATATGAATTATATTTAGAGAAAGAAAGGTATTTTAATAACAATGATGGGAGGTGTGCATGGGCATTGTGTTTTGAGAGAACCGTGAGTAGTTTTGAGTGCCTGGATTAAAGAGCAGTGTGGCAGACTTGGATAGAAAATTTATTATAAATGTAAACTGGGTCTGGGTCAGCAAATATATTTTGTCATACTAGAAAGGGCTAGTCTAGATTTGATTGATGAGGATTGCCATTCACATTATGTTCAAAATTTTCCTTTACTTCGATTTACTACCAATATTACCAAATAACTCTTGAATAGAATTCATGAGATGCACTAGCTATTCACATTGATAGAGAAATAAATAACTAGTCTGTGGTTCCAGACACAGCCAAAGGGATAGACAGCATGGCTTGTGGAGTAAAACCTCAGAGTAGCAGGTGGAGGCTTGAACTTTTTATCATATTGGGCTGGGGGCAAGACAAATAACCCCTCAATAGCTCATTACTCCCATGTAAAGCAACCCTTGTTGAAGTCTGATTATGTTCCTTAGGTTTCTATTTCTAACAGAGTCATCAGAGTTAAAGAAATACTGAATAGGGCCTAACATAACCTTCTGTGTGCTATTCCTTTAGGTCAAGGAATTGGACTTGAACTTACAAATAATTTGTAGTAATTAAAAGTTTTAATTATTAAAAATAATGTGATTTCCTATATTTTGGAAATCAATACAGCATCAATATGTTTTCAGATACCATTAAAGTGTGCAGAAAATTACAATAGGAAGATGCTAGAGGCTGCATGCACAGTGAACAGATTTGCCTGAGTTTAAGCAAGAGAAATTAGAACCTGAACTAGGTCAGTTGTGGGGTGTGTGGATCATAAGTGAGCTTGAGAAAGACAGATAGATATGAGATAAATCATTAGGACTCATGCCTGGTGGTATATGTAGAAAACAGAAGAGAGATGTCAGGTTTTATGTGCTTTGACTTATTTCTGAGATTTTGAATAATCTGGAAATTCCAGTATCAGTTGGCTTAATCATTTAGGGTCAAGTCCATCTGTTTAACAGCCCTCTTTGTACTGTATCATCTTTCTATTAAGAATGCTCCATTAGTAAAACATAGGACTCATCCCAGTTTTCTCTTTCACTGTCATGAACTACAAGAAACCAGTATTATAATATTGATTGTATTCTATATTTTAAATCAGTGTTTGTTTGTATGTCAGTCACTTTTTTCCATTCTATATTTTTTATTAGTTTTCTTGGCCATAAGGAAGAACAGATATTCTTGTATGTATGTATACATATGATGTAACCTTATGGAAAAACTTGAGAAGATTTGAAAATCATCAACAGAGTACCAATGAATATAGAATGATTTTATTACAATATCTAATTGCTAAAAGGACCTCAATAAAATACATAAATATTGACCAACGAGGATCTCTGCACACTGCTATATGTTTTAATATAATTCACTTTTGTTATGAAATTCTAATACAGGACTTTCAGAATTAGTAAAGTTTTTTTCTCTTTTAATTTTGATAGCGATTTCGATCCTGGTGAGATGTGGGAAGCAATAAGAGTTTGGATTGCATTAAGAAACAGTAGAGAAGACCTCCCTGTAAATATTCTGATATAGTAGGTTTAGAAAACTATTTATTTGTTTAAAAAGCTTCTCATCCAAGTTTAGAAGAACATGCTTCATGGATAAGATTCGCATTTTTACTATGACATAGATAGTCCACCTTTGGATGGTGCCTGCCACTTTAGCCCCATTTTCCTATTGCAGTCTGAGTTCAACCTGGACCAAGTCACTTGTAATTCTCCAGACATATCAGACTCAGTGGTGTCTGCCTGCCAAACTCATAATTCAGGAACCCAGGTTGAAATGCATTAGTAACTCCCTTCCCCTCCCTCTATTCCTATCACAGTGTATGAACACTTCATATCAAGTTCAGAAATGTGCCATTTGAAAGTGGCTTGCAGGCTGCAATTATTGCACAGAGACTATTGACAAACTTCAACACTCAGAAAAAAACCGGTTCCTTTACTCAAGAAAATTTACTTTAGTAGAACTTCTGCTTTTGCAAAGGAAAGATTTAGGCCCTACTCTGAAGGGGAAATGTTGAGCAAAAAAGGAGCTAAAACCTCTCTGAAAGGATAATTGGGCTGGAAGCACTCTTGGTTTTCTGGGCAAAGAAACCTTTTGCTGAGGCAAGGCCAGCTTCAGACTGACAGAAGAGATACAGAGCCTAGATTTCAAGGATTTCTCACAGCATCTTGAAGTAGCAGACTAAATTCTGATCCAGGAACAGAGCCTCTCAGCCCTGTAGTTTAATTCAGTACTGACTGATGGATCTAAGGCCCCAGGAAGTTATTGGAGAAAGATGGAAATTAGAGAAATCCAGGAGCCTTCTGCTTCTCTTGAATTGGTACTGCAAGAAATTGTTCAAATAACCATTCACTCTGAGAAAAACTGCAATAGATGCTTATTGTCAGATTACAAAAAAATAAAAATAAAAAAAAAGAAAAACTTCTAAAAATCCCTGGTGTTTTGAAGCATAGTATGAATTGGAAGTAGAGATGTCATGGGGGTGAATTTGCTTGCATGAATAATTAATAACCTTTACTGAGTGCTGACTGTGTATACTAAGGGCTTTATGTGTCTTAGCACATGCAATCTTCACCATTGCTTATACGATTAATCCTATCTCAGAGTAAAATAAGGATGTGGAAATAGAGATAGAACTCCAGCAAGTGGCAGAATGAGTTTTGATCTGTTTTGAGACTGCATAGAGGTCACTCTTTTAAACACCATGCACCTTAAAACAATGTAGTCTACAGTGTCAAAAGAGAAGGAAAGTATGCTAAAAAATGTTTATTATGAATAGGAAAGAAAAGGAGAATAGAATAGAAATTTTATCAAATACACACACACACACACACACACACACACACACACACACACACACACCACTGGTCACTAAATAAAGCCCAGTTATGATAAAAAATTAAAACAAAAAAATCTTATTTAGAACCTACCTATTTAAAAGTAATTGTAACCTTTTATTCTCCTTGTTTATATAGTAATTAGTGGCCTGGTGCACAAAATTTGTCCCTCAGCCCAGCCTGCACCCTCTCCAATCTGGGGCTCCTCAACAGATGTTCCACAGGGGTCATCCAGCAGTCGGACATCCCTCTCACAATCCAGGACTGCTGGCTCCTAACTGCTCACCTGCCTGCCTGCCTGAATACCCTTAACCCCTCTGCCTGCTGGCCTGCTTCCCCCAACTGTCCTCTCACCAGCCTCCTTACTCCCAACTGTCCCATCTGCCATCCTGATCACCCTCAACTTTCCCCCACTGTCAGCCTGCTTGCTTCTAACTGACCCTTCCTCCCCCCGCTGACCTTATCATCCCCAACTGTCCTTCCCTTCTGGCCTGATAGTCCCTACCACCTCTGCCTCAGCCCTGCCACCATGGCTTTGTCTGGAAGGATGTCCAGAAGGTCTGTTGGAAGGTCTCCAAGTCTAATAAACATATTACCCTTTTATTAATATAGGTAAGTTGAGTTTCAATGGGGTCAAAATTTCTAGGACTTTACCTGTACTTGCTATCAATTTTTAATTTTATTGAAATGTATCTTCTTCCCTGTTCCATTTTGTTTCATTCGATAATACTTTTCCAGCTTTAATTATTTTTAAAAAACTTACTCCACTCAATTAAGTCAAACTTCGGAGCTTACAAAATATACCCCTCTTTAACCTTAAGTAATTTTTTTCTATTTTCAGACCAAATGTTTCAGCAATACTTTTGAAAGAATCAACAATAGGATGAGAATTTCTTATAATTTTAAGAATGTTAAATGTTTTTTCCACTTAAAACACAAAGTTTCATAAATATGAAATAGTACAGATAAAGCCATGTGCATAAACACAGACACTAATCTCACAGTAATAGTCCTTGAAGAGCTATTATTATGATACTTATAAAATGACCTGTCTGAAGAATAAAGGGCTTTGACTTTTTGGCTTATATATAATATAAGTTAAATATGAATAACATTTCACATGTTTACCCATGAATTTCCTGTTGCCACTTAGCACATATTCATTTCTGACAGAGTAGTACAGATGTAGAGTCCACATGGTAGTTTTGCTAAAGAAAAAACAATCAGAAGGTATGGTGGTATCAATGGATTTCAACTAATAAAGTCAATAAAAGTTATTTATGGCCATCTATTCCTGATGGAAAATGGTGTGTAGAATCCTTAAGGGGAAAATAAGGATGAAGAAGTTTTGTGTGTTTTTTTTCTCTTTTTAATAGATCAAGAAGTTATGAAGCATTCTTTTGCCAGTATAATACTCCAAGGGTTAGCTTTTGGTAATTAAAACCATTCACCCTTATTATTAAAGTTTATCTATATTTAAAATCTGAAGTCAGCCAGCATGAACAGCTCAAATCATAATTAGTTTGATAAAACTATTTAGGGAGACTGTGGGATCTGATATAAGATAGTGAAAGTTAATGAAATGGGTCTTGGTCTCAGTTTTGTGGCTGAGATGTATACCTTTACCCCATGCATCAACCTGTTCTTTCTAAAGAGAAGATAACAAAATTTTTCTTCATCCCAGATTAGGAAGACAGCAGCAATTCAGAACTAATGTCTTCATTGCTAATATCTGACCAAGAGGCTGGTGGCAGTGTGTTTGGGTCGGGTCCTTCTTCCATTGTCCTAATACTGATCTTCTAGTATTCCACATAAATGTATCATTTCCCAACACCCCTGCTGCTTTTCATTTTCCATCTGAGTTCATCTCAAATGGTAGGGCATGAATTATTTTACTATTAGAAAAAGAAGTTTGATTTGCCCTTAAAGATTTTTAAATTGTTAATGAATGGTCTACTACTACTTGTTCTTGCATTGCAGAGCATGTCACATGTTGATACTTTAGAAAAGCTGAACATTCTCAGTCACCAGTACTTAGTTAACTATTTGAATTCATTTTTACTTAACTTTCCTAAATATGTATGTATATTAGTATTACTAAGTACACTTTTGGTTGATTACCTTTCCAAATATGCAACTGCTGGATATATACAGAAAGCATCTAAGATCACAATGAGTAAAAACGGTGAGAAGTTTAAGGGCGACAACCATAAAGTGAATGATTGAGAATATATTTCAATTTTTAGATCAATAAATAATATATCAGTAAAAAAACTTTTTCTTTATTTAGTTCTTTCAGTTTTTCTTAAATAAATTTTGTGATTAAATACTTATAAACCTAACTAGAGGCTCAGTGCATGAATTCATGCATGGGTAGGGTCCCTCGGGGTGGCCTATGAAGATTGGGCCCTAGCTCCTGCCCTCAACCCCTCAGCCCCAGCTGGTGCCCCAGCCTCACAGCCCTGCAGCCCTGCCTAGCACCCCGCCTTGGCCTGATGCTGCCCCCTCACCTGCTGCATCATCCCACCTGCAGGATGGTTGATGAGAACTAGGTTCTCCACCTGCCTCCCTCAGTGCCTGAGAGCCAGGTAGCAGCCCCACCCCTCGCTGCCACTGCTGGTCACCGTCTGTGGGGCAATCAGCGGGGCAATGAAGACCCACTCACACCCACTTTTGCCTGGCGCCTCCCACTCATCTGTTCCACTATTCCACCAATGGTCCCACTCTCATTGTGGCCCATCGGGGCAAGCAGTGCATCCACTGCCATCTGCTGCCAGCACCACATTGCCAGTGCCCACCATGTTCCATGCCACCCTCTGGTGGTCAGTGCACATGATAGCAAGTGGTTGAACTACCACCCAAGGAAACAATTGGCATATTAGGCTTTTATTATATAGGATTAGTAGAAAGATCATTGATTTCCGTGTTAGATTTTACTTTGAATCTTGGCTATGAGACCTGGATATCTTTTCTAATTTTCATACTTGTTACTGGTGAAATGAAGACAATAGAAGGTGTGAAATTTAATATTGATATAGAAAGTGTCTATCACATGGGAACTTACAGGAGGCAGCTGATTAATGATTTTCATCATTGATGTTTCTATTTCTCTCTCCCTCTCTCTTCCTCTCCAAAGTCAATAAACATATATTAAAAAAAACAATATAGTATTTTTAGGAAGACTAATCTGGCAGCCAATGTCATTTGGTTTAGTACTTATAAGATTTCAGTGAAATTAAACAAAATAAGTAACACTACCTCAATTTGATTTAACTTTTTTAGATCAAATGCAAGGAGACAAATTTTAAAGAAGATATAAATAAATATTTTCTCATAAAAATACTATGAATTTCTTTTTTAGCACAATGTAGTTTAATCTTTTGGTAATGAATTAAGGCAAACAACTCATGTGTTATACCTAGTATAAAAATTAAACTGTATTTCAGCCTATTATGCCATTTACGGAGTGCACAAAGTGAGCTTTTAAAATACTAATTGATTGTGTGTGGTATGTGTGCATGAGAGATAGATAGATAGAAATGCAGTACTATATTTCTTCTGAAAATTACTCAGAGATAGATAATGGCTTAATAGATAAGAGAGTTTCAGATTGCAGAAACAATATAACTCACTCATCATATCCTTTTATATATATTTAGTAAATGTTTATATAACTGAATTTTCAGATCTTTGTTCATATTTTTAAGACACATTTCAATGGCAAATAGAGAGAGGAGTTTGCTAAATGACTTAGCAAATCTAATTTCATTGAAATTTGGAGTTAGATTCAAAAGATAATTCTACTTTCACAGTTGGTGATTAACAACTATATTCTTTAGCACAACAGAAGTTCAACCCAGATAACCTTCTTTACAAATGTTTTCTGGAGATACTCTTATAGAAAGAAACATTAGTTCTTTAATCTACTATAGTTGGTTTTCAAATATTAAATTACTACTCTGAGCTTTTGGGCTCCTAGTAATAAAAATACTAAGAACTGCAAACAACAACATTCTCTGTGCTTAAAACCAGCTCTGTAGGATTAAGAAGAGCATTTAGGACTCACTTATCAGTATTCATGATTGGGATGAGTTTGGTAAAAATATTTTAATGATATTAAAGATTATATTACAATAAGAATTTTTTTTGAAAACCTGGGATTATATGCATTCTAAAATGTGTTAAAAGTATAAAGAACTGCTATAGTTATCATCTATATTTTATTTTTACTTCAACATTGATGATATACATTTCTGGGAATTTGTTATCAAAAGAACTAGGCTTAAAGTAAATGATCTCACCTTCTGTATGACCCTTATTACATTAATCCCTTTTTTGAGTTTGTTTCTTCCTTACAAGTAAGACCAATGGCTCAGAGCAGGTAAACATGAATTAAAGTTATTATTGTTTTTTTAAAGTACTAAAATAGCATCTGGTACACTGCAGAGTCTTAGTCAATGAATTGAATAGGATAAATAATATAAAAACCTGAAAAATAATAAATTAGCAAAGTAAGTCTTTGGTAATAAAAGTACCAGGTTCCCTTCTTAACAACTGTGTTTGCTGACACCACTTAAGAAGCCCTCACAGCAGACTTTGAAAGTGCACAATCTTAGAACTCTACTGACTGACCAATTTAGGTTCAATTATTTACTTGGTATATAGACTTGGATACATATTTTAATCTCATTATACTTCATTTTTCTTATCTGTAAAACATGATAAAAGTTTCTATATACAGAGTCTTATGGGGTTAACTAAGGTAAAGCAAAGAAATTACATAATACCATCTTTGAATCATGGTAGTCACTGAATAAATACTGGTATTGCAGATGTTTCCAAGTCTGCAACCTGGAGCAGTGGTCTTTAAATTGGACATATATACTTGGGTTAGATGAAGACTTTCAAAAAGATGCATGGAGCTAGAGAGTGTCAAGTTAAGTGATCAGACATGTCCTGTTTTGTCTACACAGTCCTGATTGATGTCTGTTACTACTGATGTATTATTAATATAATCCCTTTTTACTCTCAGAATGACCTGGTTTGGTAATAAATAGTACAGTCATGCTAGTTTTGAAAGAATCAACTCCCAGATTCTCAATTTTCCTATGAACTCATTCCTAAAATAATTTCTCTAAAAATGTTCTTATTTTTAAAATAATTTCTTTAAAAATGGTCAAAATTGTGCCAACTGTTCTCTCCATAGCCCCTCACATAAGTCAATCTTCTCTTACTTTATAAAATTAAGGTATACCTTTCTCTCACCTGAGTTCTTGGAAAAAGAAGTTTGAGAGTGCAAATCAAAGAGGGCATTGATAAATGTCATGCCCAGACATCCAATTCATGCTCAGCTTTCATATGTAGCTTTGTTAAAGTTGGAATTCAGAAGTGAAATTATTGTCATAGAGATGTGTGGTAAAATTTTATTTCAATTGAAAAATTAAGCCATATTTTGCCGAAACTGGTTTGGCTCAGTGGATAGAGTGTCAGCCTTCAGAATAAAAGGTCTCAGGTTCGATTCCGGTCAAGGGCATGTACTTTGGTTGCAGGCACATCCCCATTAGGGGGCGTGCAGGAGGCAGCTGATCAATGACTCTCATTGATATTTCTAACTATCCCTCTCCCTTTCTCTCTGTAAAAAAATCAATTATATATATATATCATTGATATTTCTAACTATCCCTCTCCCTTTCTCTCTGTAAAAAAATCAATTATATATATATATAAATTTTTAAAATATATTTTATTGATTTTCCACAGAGAGGAAGGGAGAGGGATAGAGAGTTAGAAACATGGATGAGAGATATCAACCGATGCTCTATTCACTGAGCCAAACCTGTTTCGACTAAAATATATATGTATATATTTTAATATATTTTATTGATTTTTTACAGAAAGGAAAGGAGAGAGATAGATAGTTAGAAACATCAATGAGAGAGACATTGATCAGCTGCCTCCTGCATGCCCCCTATCGGGGATGTGCCCCCAACCAAGGTACATGCCCCTGACAGGAATCGAACCTGGGACCTTTCAGTCCGCAGGTTACGCTCTATCCACTGAGCAAAACTGGTCTTGGCTAAAATATATTTAAAAAAAAAAAGAAAAATTAAGCCACATTTCATCTGTTTGAAAATAAAGTTCATTATCTTGATAATGAGGTCTGGATTTGCCTATTACGTTGATAGCAAACATTTTACCATTTAATGAGCTAAATTTGCAGTTCAAACCCTTTTGAAAAATATATACTAAATTATTAGTTAAATAATTTATTTTAAAAACAATATACTTAAAAATGTGTATTCAAATGAATATTTTGATATTTCTAACCATTTCTAAACATATAATGTTAATAAGACAAATTCTATCAAGAATTATGAGCATATTTAATAGTTATTTGGTAAGTCTTGGTATATATTATTTTATATATTTCCCAGAAATTGTGAAAGTAAATTATTCAGAATTACAGGGCCAAAAATTCTTTGGTGAGCCAGATAGTTTCTACTTGTTTGAAAAAAAATTCGAGTTGCCTACTGGTAAACCAGGAAAATATCTTGTGGTGAATGTTCACTATGTAATTTGTGATATGTAACTCTGAAGGCATTCAACAAATTGAGTGATATTGCTATAAAAACTTCTTTCATTTTTCATTAAATTATTTATGTAAGTCACTTTTCTCATTGCTTGCATATACAATGGTACCTCGAGATACGAGTTTAATTCGTTCCGTAACCTTGAGGCATGGAAAACTATGAGACGCTGGAGTCATAGTGGGTCCTGTGGAGCCTGCCGATCCACATGATTACTCCTATCTCAAATGTTGCTCGTATTTCAAAGCAAAAATCGCTCGCTCCACAGCTAGCTTGTATCTCAAAAATCTCATATGTTAGGGCACTCGTATGAGAAATTATTTGAATGAGAAGTAACATGTATTTAGAAATCCATAAACAAATTACTACAAGCCCCATTCATTTTCTTATGGGTTGCCTTTCCAATAAAAATAACTTTGCATACTTAATATCTTTCAAAAGTTAGAGTTTAGTCTTAAATAAATGTATATTAGTAATAATTGCAATAATTCAATCAGATGAAGATTGAATATATTTTTGCATTAATAAAAGAGTAACATTTTATTTTTTTAATTGTGAAGAAAATATTTTATTTTATTTTATTTTATTTTATTTGTGTGTGTGTGAAGAAAAATTTTAGATGTTTGTGGGAGAAGTTTGAAGATCATTGATCTAGAGAACTTATTCCTGCTCCACCCCATTTTTTCTAATATGTGTCCTTAATAATTTACAGATGTGATATTTAAAGAATATACAGTGTTTATTTCACAAATGATGTTTTTATTTGTAAAGGTTTTATTAATTTAGAAAGTATAGTATCTAAAGTACAAATAGGAAAATTTACTGTTCTCTAATTTTCTGATTTTTATCACCACAGATTAGTTTTATCTATTCTTGACCTCTATACCAGTGGACTTACATAACATGTATTCTTATATTGTTGTTGTTGTTGTGTGTGCATGTTTCTTTAGAGAACTGTTCATCTTGTCCTAATAATTTATTCCTTTTTATTGCTGAACAATAGCACAGTGTATAAATTTACTAGTTTTTTTCATACATTTTCCTGTTGATGGAATCTCACAATGTTTCTACTTTGAGGTTGTTATGACTAAAAATGACATGAACATTCTTATCCACAGTTTTTTTTTTGTGTGTGTGTGTTTTTGGTGAGCATATTTTAACATTATTTATATAAATAAATTTGAAGTAAAATTACTATCAGTGGGTATGTGGGTATGTGTTATTTTCTTTATTATAAGAAGCTTCCAACCTATTTTCCAAAGTGCTTTTACCACTTTGCACTCACTTTAGAAATGTATGCAATTCCCAGATCCTTTACTTGAGACAGGAACTTTGAATATTGCCAGTCATCTTAATTATAGCCATTCAAGTGTGTGGGAACTGGTATCCCATTGGAGTTTTAATTTGCATTTCCCTGATAAATAATAAGGTTGAATAATTTTTCATGGCTTGAAAAAAAAAAGAGAGTTTTTGCTCTTTTTTAGATCTAAATTTAAAAAATAGTCCTGAGTATTTTTAGACTAAAAATATGGCTTCCAACTTGTCTCATTAATTTCTGCAGATTTCTGACATATGACATTTTTTTCTTTTCTTTTACAAGTAAAGAAGTCCCATAGAACATAGAAGATATGAGAAAAAGCTTCAAATGCAAACGAAATGATGTCAATAAATTTTAAAGTATATACCCTTATATGACCTCCCAGTGTGACCAGACAAATGTTGTCAAAGCAACAGTTAATGTGTTAGGGAGAAATAAAACTACAAATTCCAACAGTTGCTCAACCTGCCTTGGAGTTTGTTAGCCATACTCCATTATGCAATTTCCAAACAAACAGAATGATATATAAAATTGCCTACCTCCAAAGACAAATTAATAAATTATAAATGTGCTCAAATTTAATAAAGCTCTTGTTTTATTAGGTGATTGAGATTAGTAAGGCTTATATAAAGTTAAAATAAGAGAATTCATAAATTTTCATAAACAGAAAAAACTTTATATATTTTTATTGATTTCAGAGAGGAAGGGAAAGGGAGAGAGAGACAGAAGCATGAATGATGAGAGAGAATCATTAATTGGCTGCCTCCTGCGCACTCCCAACTGGAGATCAAACCATCACCTTCTGGTTCATAAGTCAATGTTCAACCACTGAACAATACTGGCTGGAAAAACAAAACAAAACGTTAAATGCTTGTTGAGCTATAACTCAAGGAAGAAAAGAAAGAGAACATTGAAACAATGAACTTGATTGATAAGTTACAACATAAAAAGCACAGAAATGAAATTGGTATCAGACAAACAGCAAGAAAAGACAAACAGAAAAAAACACAAAGAACATCGGTACTTCTAAGTACACTTAAAAGGTAAAATCCAATGTAATCTGCAATTTAGTTAATAGTAAATTAGTTAATAGTACCAATTTTAATTACCTAGTTTTGACAACTAAACCAAGACTATGTAGTATGTTCAGCTTAGGGAAAGCTGAGTGAAAGGTGTACAATAGATGTAATTTTTCTGTAAATTTAAAACTATTCCAGAATAAATCAGCTTATTTTAAATTATGCATATTTAGAGAGAGAGAAAGCAAATGTAATAAAATATTAATGACTGGCAAATCTAGGCAACAATTATATATGGGTGTTTACTGGCCAATCCTTTCAACTTTTCTGTACTTTAACATCTGTCAGAGTATTAATAGACAAAAAGAAACAAGAAAATCACAGTAGGATAAACAAAATAAAAAATAATTAAAAATATATTTGTATATAAATGTTGAAAATAGTTAAGATGATATTTCTATTTCAAGTGAATATCTGGACAACTTATACTGATTTAATAATTTTGACTTAAAGCAACATATGCCATCTCCCTGACTTTGTCACAATTTGAAAAATATTAACATATTTTGTTTTATTATATTTGTGATGTTTTAATTTATGTAAGATATGTTTATCTAAATTAATAAAAGAGGAATATGCAAATTGGCCATCACTCATGACACCCACCAGTCAATCAGGAATGAACATGCAAATTAACCTCATTGCCTCTGTGGAGACTTGACAGCAGGGAGGAGGCAGCTTCCAGTATAGACTGCTTGGCAAGCTCCCAGCATGGCCTGCTTGGCAGTCACTGTGGTGTGGAGCAGGCAGGACATCCCCTGAGGGCACCCAGATTGGAGAGGGTGCAAGTCAGGCTGAGGGACACTGCCCCCTCTTGTGCATAAATTTCATGCACCAGGCCTCTAGTTTGTTCATAAAAAGTGTAGTTCTTCTGTAATTCCTAGTTTTATAAACTGATTATATTTATTTTATTTTTAAATATATTTTTATTGATTTCATAGAGAAAGGGAGAGGAAGAGAAAGATAGAAACATTAGTGATGAGAGAGAATCATTGATCAACTGCCTTCTACAAGCCCCACACTGGGGATTGAGCCCAGAACCCAGGCATGTGCCCTGACCTGGAATCAAACCTTGACCACTCGGTTCATAAATCAATATTCAACTACTGAGAAACACTGGCCAGGCTATAAACTGATTTTATAAATCACATAATTTATCATTGTTTCCACAAAATGTTTAGGTAGAAATTAATTAAACAACAAAACTAAATTATAATAGTATTTTCTAAAATGACTTGCCATTTAAACTTATCATGCTATAAAATATTTTGTATACATGCTTATTAACCTTCACAAATGTAGAAGACATGTATATGACTGTAGCGTGATCCAGACAGGTATTATCACAACAATGTTGCATTTTTAATTTTAAACTCAGTAGGTTGAAAGAATACACATTTATTTCCTTGCTCTTTGGTCTGCAGGTAATCTGCAATTTGTTGAGCAAGGCTGGACTCCCAACTCTGGGATTCAGACTCCAGGCTCCAGCCTCCATGATGCAAGTGTGTTAGTTCTGGGGTATAGAATAAACGTCATTGTCTACCTGGGGCATTTTTCTCTGAGAAGTGGATCACTGGAGTCTAGGAGGGCATGCTGTGTCATAAAAGAACATCTCAAGCCTCTGCTTGCCTCCTGTACACTAACACCCCAATGGCTAAAGATGGGCATGAGGCTAATCATAAACCCAGAGGTGAAGAAATGCACTCCACCAACATCAGACCATGGCAAATGTGTGAAAGTAAAACATTGCAAAAGAGCCGTGAAGATTGGGAATTTTGCTGCTCTGCTAACGTGTTTGTATGTGACAGACAATTCTTGGTTTATTTCCTCGTACTTTTTGGTCTGTAACAGAAAGTAGTAACTTCAATTAAGAATTGAAGCTATCCTTGGTAATTGAGGGTCTAATAAATTCGAAAGTCACAAAGAAACATAAATGTTTATGGAGAATCATGGGTTTGATTTTTGTCTACAAAGAGGAAAAGACAGCAAATAAGTAAAAGGTTGATTGTGAGAAAATGTGAAAGACAGTAGACTAAGACAAATTGAGCCTCTGTGGTAAAATTTAGAATTAAAGTGAACCTTGTTTGACTTAGTTTTTAGTACTTGCAATAGTGAGTTTAGAAATGGACCATATAATTTGCTTAATTGTGATGAAGTTGGTCAGTGCTGATGAGTTTATTTTAAAGAAAGTTTGGTTTTCACCACACCTGATGTCATTATTCCCTTCCTTTATCTTCTCTTCCCTGTCAGCTGCCTGGATGATTCATCATCCATTATTGATTCCCTTAATCCTAACTACACCTCCACATATGGTCCCCTCATTTAATTTTTTACAGATTAAACCCTTTGGAAGGTTGACATCTGTTTCCTTCTGGTATCCTGACTGATTCATATTTACCTCTTCGCTTCATTTTGTTTTAGTCTTGCCACATTTTAGTGTTTAGATTTTATTCTGTATCCACCAATGCTAGTTTATAGGGAAAGGAAAAAGCTCAAAGCATATGTAATCTTACAATGTCACCCTTTAAAAAATTATATCCTCAGTGATCATCTTGGAACAAATATATATTTAATAAAAATTTCTCTATGATTTTTTCCCATCTTATCATTCAAGAGACAGAAAGGTATTTCTGAACTTAAAAAATAAACATGTTAAAAATGATTCAACAGTGCTTTTATTTCTTTTCTTCCAGAAGAAACAAACAATATCCCAACCCCTTAATTTCTCTGCAATTTAGGATCTTTTAATGGACCTTCTGCTTATCTTACCCCTTTCTTTGACTCCCAGTGCATCTTTCTGCTCTGGTACAGTACAGTGTCTGATAATAAGGTCATGGAAATACTCTGAGCCCAAACAAAAATAGAGATCAAATGGGTCTGCTGCTTCAGACATTTTATGATGAGTCTCAGATGTAAAGCTAAAACTGATTGTAGGCATCAGAGTTCAGGGGAAGGAAATATGTTTGCATTTCCTGGAAGATGCTTTGATAACCCTTTACTCATTGCCTTGAAGAGAGAAATATTTAGAAAAATAAAGAAAATATTTTTTTCAGGATCATTGTTGCTCTTTGTTAATTAGAAACATGAGGGACTAATGAACAACTCCTAATCTGACAAATTAATACGGTGGGAAATATATAAATTCATGACTTAAACCTGGGTTAAAATCCAAACTGAACAAATGATTTGGAGGAGGAGGTCATGGAGAGGACATGGCCACCAAGCTGGACCCAGTCTTGGAATGTATGTTCTGCCCACCATTCCCACAGTGGGAGCTGTTTTCAAGGATACAGTCTTGACAGGGCAATGCATTGAGGAGACCACCTGGACAGCATATGTGGCTGAACCTCATTAAGGCTTCTGTATATACTTTTAAGATTTTGGCGGGTGTGTGCAGAGATCTACTCATCTTCTGGCTCCCAAGACAAGCCTCGTAGGTATGCTTTCTTGCTTATAGACATGCCATCTACCAATCTGCAGTGGCTGCCTCCATCTTCAGTCTCTCCTTGCCCTCTGTATATGGAGCTAATTTGCAAACTGACATTATTTGACCCTTCACATCTTTTCTTTTCCAATTAATGCCTATGTTTCTCCCACTGTCATATAGAAAAGGATCACTAAAGAATATTTTATCTAACCCTCTTAGATAAAGCACATATACGAGTGATATTACTGAAACAGTGAGGCAGGAAAGAGGAGCCCTAGAGATAGTATTGAGAACTCATAAATAAAAGGACCCAAAGAAGACATATGTATTTAGAAAATAAAATATTGCATTTTGACCCAACTGTCATTTTTCCCCCTCCTTTAAGATTCTGTTGAGGTACCTTAAAACTAAATTCACTGGAATAAAACACCTATAACGTGCTGATTTGCCTGTCCCCCAAATACCTAGGGACAGCCTATGCTGGACAGTCAATGAAAGGAAGAGGTCATCATACCTACATAAAATATTTGTATTCTTATGTTCATCATTTTAGTCTTCTGGGTAATGGGATTATATTTATCTATTTCATAAAGATGCTGACAAAGAAATTAATTTACTTCTTCTTAGAAATACTAATACATATTAAAGGTATATATTGCAAGAAAATCAATCTCTTCTGCTGAAAGCCAAAAAAATTTTTATGCAACTTTTGACATTGATTTTAGGGTTTTCATGAATTTTGAACACTCATGAATAACGAAAAGGGTGTAATCCCAGGAGTGAGTAGGAAGGTTACAATGAAGAATGACATGTAGATGGATGTCAGCAAGTATGAAGAACCTTTAGGCAGGGATAAGGGAAGACACTGTATGGGAGGAGCTGGCTTAGCTGTCTCAGGGTGCCAGAGATAGACCATTTTAAATGTCACCAGAGTTCTGAATCTTATGTTGTATTTTTCATATATTTACTATGATTAAAAAGTCCCTTGAAGCTGTCCCTTGAAAATGTTTTTCATTCTAATACATTGACTCTCCCCTTTCATATGGAAGAGTTTTAGTACTACTATGAATAACAGCAAAAACTACAGCAGCAAAAATAACACCCAACAAGCACTAGCCAGGTGGCTTTGTTGGTTAGAGTGTCATCCCATATTCCAAAATGTTGTGGGTTCAATTTCTGCTTAGGGCACATACTTAGGATGCAAGTTTGATCCCCAGTCAGGATGCCTATGAGACGGAACCAATCTCTCTCTCTCTCTCTCTCTCTCTCTCTCTCTCTCTCTCTCTCTCTGTCTCTCTCTCATTCTCTCATTGACATTTATCTCCCATTCTGTTTCTCTGAAATCAATAAAAAACATATCCTTGGGTAAGGATTAGAAATGATAATAACAACTGACAATAATATCAACTCAATACATTGTTCTCATGGGCCCTAATCATCTTATTGAACATCATAGCAAACCTATAAAAAAGATATCATTACCCTTATTCTACTTATTTTATTATGGAGGTTTATGAAACCTCACTATGGTTACATAGCTAGGAAAGCATAGAACTAGGATTCAAACCCAGATATACCTGTTTTTAAAGCTGAGTTTGTAATCCTTCTATAATGCCATTCACAAGTAATTTATAGTTTCCATTTCTTCATAAAACAATAATTTACAGTACTTCATATCATTAGCATTCTGGATTCTCTTTCAGCAATAAGAAAAATGGACATACAACTCATGAACTAAAGTGGCTTTAATTGCTACTTACTGTTTATTCTTTTGAAAATGTTCCAGGGAGTTCTACCAAGACAGCCAAACACACAAGAAACAATTCACACGCTACAGAATATGGTTAAATATTGCAAATTTTTCCTCGCTTATGATGTCACAATTTTTATATGGCACAAATTATGAAAATGTTTGAAAATAATTTAAAAAAATATTTCCTAAAGTATACTTCAGTTTTAAAAATTCTGATGCAAACTCCTGGACCTTTAATTAGAAGATGGAAGATATGTAGACATGTCATATATATTTTAAATTATGAATTACCTTTTACTTCTTTCTTGTTTTTCTCTTAGCCTCAGGTACACACACTTTTATACTTATATTTTAGAGCTTACTTTCTAAAGTGCTTTGCTGTGACTTTCCTTGATATATGGAGAGACCAAGTTATATTGACAAGATATTTAGTATAGAGTCTTAAGCATGTCAATTACATATAAGCATATGCATGGTGAGTGAGAAATTTTTGTAAATAATTATGGTGTTAGAAAACCTTCTTACTTGTAAGAACATTTAAGACACAGAAATAACTAATTAGTTGGTGTACATTTTACTTATTTAATTCACAAAGACTTATGGATGAAGATTATGAATATTGACTCTCAATTGAGATTTTTAAACCTAACTTAGAACAGCTTTTACTTGATACCTTTTAGTTTTGTTTTTACTATTCAGCAAAAACATATCACCTAACTTTGTGTGTATAATAACCCCCACTGTTTGAAGAACTACTCTTAAAATATTCAGATATTTGGCCTATGTAAGTTTTTCTGCTAGTATTTCACAAGAGGTGTTCCTTAAGGAATGCTATTTTTTCTTAATATGCTCTTAAAATTGCCTAAATGAGTTGAAACTGACTGAAAAAATTTATTTTTGTTTGAACTAACATGTCAAATGTTTCAGAGTGCAAGTAAAATAAAAAATGAAATAAATTTTTAATAGTAACATTTAAGACTCAAAATATCAATTTTTACAGTACAAATTACTCATTTAAATTGCTTTTATTGTTTTTGAAAGACAACAAATTTTATTAGATGAAGAGATAGTGCTTTGCATGAATGGCGAAGCCCATATAATATTGTATGCTAATTACATCCATAGAAAAACTTAGTTAGTTATAAAATTGAGGCATGAATATACCAACTTCAAAAATGTCATGATTGAAGGACTATTTGCCCTCAAATTTTAGGTAAATCATATACATTTTTATTAAATAATCGATGGGTGTAAAACAGTGGTTCTTAACTAGGGCCAATTTTGCTTCCCAGAAGACATATTTTATTCTCAGCACTTGGAAGGTGCTCCTGGCATATATTGAGTAGAGGCCAAGGATGCTGTTAAACACTTCACACTCCACAGATCCCAACAGCAAAAAGTTATCCAATACAAATGTCACTAGTTCCACTGTTGAGAAATCCTAATGCAAAAATATCTCTGATTCATGTAATGAGTATTAAAAACATTAATAAACAGGGATTATAGAGTTCAAGTTTCAAATATAGTCTATTTTTGAGAGGGTTACAGTACAAGAAGGTGTGTCAGATAAAGAGGAAAATTACACCTATCTGTCTAATTTTCCCAACACCATTTATTGAAGAGTCTGTCTTGACTCCATTGTGTCCTTGCCTCCTTTGTCAAATATTATTTGAGCATAGTGGTTTGGGTCAATTTCTTGGTTCTCTATTCTATTCCATTGGTCTATATGTCTGTTCTTATGCCAGTACCAGGTAGTTTTGAGAACAGTGGCTTTGTAATATAGATTGATATCTGGTATTGAGATCCCTCCTACTTTGTGCTTCTTTCTCAGTATTGCTGCAACTATTTGGAGTATTTTTTTATTCCCAATTAATTTTTGGAGAGTTCGTTCTAGGTTTGTGAAATACGCCGTTGGTATTTTAATGGGGAGGGCTTTGAATCTATAGATTGCTTTGGGTAGTATGGATATTTTAACAATGTTGAGTCTACCAATCCATGACACAGGAAAATTACTAAGTCATTGAATATGTAGAAATCATAATCAGAAACTAAATACAGTGAAAAAAGTAAAGTGACCCATGTTATCTAATAATAATTATCACATTACAAAAAAAAGCACAACAACAGGGAAAAGTATGAAATATGTAAATAGTTCAACTTTAAGGTGATGAGGCAATTCAATGAGAAAAGGAGTTATTGTTTTTTGTACTATGTGATGCTCGAACAACTAACTGGATATCAATATAGATAAGAATGAATGTAAATCTTGACTTCACAGCACACACAAAAATTACCTTGAAGTAGATAAGAGACTTAAGTAAAAACCTAAAATAGTACAACTTCTAGAGGAAATTGTAAGACAAAATCCTTGTAACCTTGGTATGTGTAAAAATCTCTTAAACAGAACACAGAAAATAGATGAAAAAAATTTTGTTGTTAAATTGAAATTCATCAAAAGTAAACATTTTGCTCTTCAAAAAACATCATTAAGGAAACAAAAGTAAACAACAAATTGAGGAAAAACACAAGATTTATTTCAAAGGACTTATATTCATAACTAGAGGCCCATTGCATAAAATTCATGCAAGAATCTTGGCCCTGGTCCCTGCCTGCCACCTCTGCCTCAGCCCCCGGAGGCTTTGTCCAGAAGGAAGGACGTCCAGTCTAATTAACATATTATGCTTTTATTATTATAGATTAAATTTGTGCACTGAAGGAGGGGACCCTCAGCCAGCCTGCCCCTCTCACAGTCTGAGAGCCCTAAGATGTCCTACTGACAGCTTAGGCCCACTCCTCTGCAGGAGGTGACCCTGCTGATCAGGAGAAGGTGTCACCTCCATTTCCCTTCTGCTGCTGTGACTGCCAGCTACCACAGCCATCAACACGGACTCCAGTACCTTCACCAAGAAAAAATGACAACTTTCATTTTTTTTAATTTAATAAATCTTTATTGTTCAGATTATTACAGTTGATCCTCTTCCCCCCCCCATAGCTCCCCTCTACCTGACTCCCACCACTCCCTCTGCCCTTACCTTCCCACCCATTGTCCTCAACCATAGGTGTATGATTTTTGTCCAGTCTCTCCCTGCACCTCCATCACCTCTTTCTCCCTGAGAATTGTCAGTCCACTCCCTTTCTATGCCACTGATTCTATTATATTCACCAGTTTATTCTGTTCATCAGATTTTTAATTCACTTGATTTTTAGATTCACTTGTTGATAAATATATATTTGTTGTTCATAAATTTTATCTTTACTTTTTTCTTCTTCTTCCTCCTCTTAAAAGGCACCTTTTAGCATTTCATATAATTTGGTGGTGATGAACTTCTTTAGCCTTTTCTTGTCTGTGAAGCTCTTCATCTGATCTTCAATTGTGAAAGACAGCTTTGCTGGGTAGAGTAATCTTGGTTGTAGGTTCTTCCTATTTCGTCACTTTGAATATTTCTTGCCACTCCCTTCTGGCCTGCATAATTTCTGTGGAGAAATCAGCTGACAATCCTATGGGTGCTCCCTTGTAGGTAATTAACTGTTTTTTCTTGCTGCTTTTAATATTCTCTCTTTGTCTTTTGCTGTTGGTATTTTAATTATGATGTGTCTTGGTGTGGTCCTCTTTGGATTCCTTTTGTTTGGGGTTCTGTGCCCTTCCTGCACTTGTAAGTTTATTTCTTTCATCAGATGTGGGAAGTTTTCAGTCATTATTTCTTCAAATAGGTTTTCAGTATCTTGCTCTTTCTCTTCTTGTGGCACCTCCATAATTCTGAAGTTGGTACTCTTGAGGTTGTCCCAAAGCCTCCTTACACTATCTTCCAATTTTTTGATTTTTTTTCTTTTTTCTTTTCCAGTTGAGTGTTTTCTGCTTCTTTGTATTTCAAATCTTTGAGTTGATAATTGCATTCCTGTAGTCTGCTATTAGGTCTCTGCATAATATTTTTTATTTTAATCAGTATATGTTTAATTTCTAGTTGGTCCTTTTTCACCTCTAGTTGAAACTTTTTCATCTCCTCTTAGGTCTCGCTAAATTTATCCATCTTTTCTAGGAAATAGTTGAAAAACCTTATAACCATGGTTTTTAACTCTATATCCAGTCATTTGTTTTTCTCCATTTCTTTGGTTTGTGATCTGTTCCTTTGTCTCTGCATTTTTGCTGCTTCCCTGAATTGGTAAAGTAGTTTTGTGTGTTAGGTGTCCTATATGGCCCAGTAGCTCCACCTCCCCAGTTACCTGAGGTGGACTCTCTTGGTGCACCCCTTTGTGGACTATGTGTACAGCCTTGTTGTAGTTAAGTTTTGATAATTGTTGATATCACTATGGAGAATTGACCTCCAAGCCAATTGGTTGTGAAGATTAGCTGTGTCTCCACCAGGAAAACTTTTGTGCTGGAATCAGCCTTATGATACAAGACTTGCAAAATTGCACAAGTTTCTCTGTTTAGTTTGGATGGGGAAGAGTTCAGGGCTGAGCAAGCAGCTTTAGCTTTCTGACAGCCCTGCCCTATGAGGGCCCTGGGTTTCAGTGTCCCTTGGTAATCCCTGCAGCCCTCTCTGTGCACTCATGCTCGCATGCCTCCAGACCTCTGCCTTTCTGGCTCCCCTGAGTTTACATGTGCTTTGGGGACCCGTATGAGTCTGGGTCCCCAGGGTCTCACCTGAAACTGGGGTTCAGTGCAGTTGGAAGTGGATTTCAGTGCAGTTGGGAGGTTCTGTCTCCCTCCCACTAGAGAAAGCCAGCAGCACAATCAGCAATCAGCCCTCTGTGTAAGCACTCAGCTCATGCACCTCCAGTCCTCTGTCTTTCACTGCTCCCCTAAGTTTCCATGCACTCCTCCCTTTTCATTACAGTCCAAACTCCCCCTTATGAGTCTCACCCGGCACTGGGGTTTAGTCCAGTGGGAGTTTCCATTTCCCTCCCACAAGAGGAAACCAGCCAGGCACTCCGCTGCCCATCCTCTCCACTCGTGTCTCTGTGTCTCAGCTTTTTGCAGCTCCTCTGAGTCTCCATGAGCCCCTCTCTTTCATTCTAGTTGTAGAATTTCCACTCAGCCAGCTTTCCTGTGGTTCTGGATGATGTCTGTTCTGTTATTTAGTTGTAGTTTTGAAATTGTTATGTGAGGCAGCAGAATAGGTATTCACCTATGTTGCCATCTTGGTTTCTCCAAAATGACAACTTCTTTAGACATTTTCAAGATATATCATTCATAGGATATGACTTTTTTTCTTTCTTTTTTTTTATCCTCACCTGAGGATATTTTTCGATCGATTTTTAGAGATGGTGGAAGAGAGTGGGAAAGACAGAGAAATATTAATGTGAGAGGGACACTTCGATTGGTTGCCTCTTTCATGAGCCCTGACCTGGACCCTGGTCAGGGAGGAGCCAACAACCTAGGTATATGCCCTTTCTCAGAATTGAACCCAGACCCAGGTTGAGGCTGTATCCACTGAGGCAAACCCACTAGGGCATGATATGACATTTCTTAGCCCATGTAGCTGTGAACCTTCCTTTTTTCCTCCAGGAGTGAGGTGGAAAAACCTTAGATCACCTTCTTGGATTCTTATTACCCAAGTTACTAAGAATGCTCTGTATAGGGAGCTTAGCCAATTAGCGGTCAGAAAAGGTATTTTCTCTGCAGCTTAAGTACAGAGTGGGACTGCTGGCGTGCTGTCTCCCAGGGGAGGTGGGACCCCTGTGTGTTGTGTCTCTGCTCTGGGCCCACCACCGACCCCTTTGTGCATTGCATCTCTGCTCCCAGCCCATCTGTGCATGCAGCCGCCTCCCCTCCTAAGCTGGTTGTGATTGTTATGATGTCCTGGCTAATTTGCATATTACCTTTTACATACACATATATATGTAAAAGCCCTATATGTAATTATAGAAAGACAACCTTAATATAATAGTACTGGCAAAATATTTGAAGACATGTGGTCAAAGTAGAATAGTCAAAAGCATATGAAGAATGGTTAGCATCATTAATCACTGGGGAAATGCAGCTTGAAACCATAATGAAACAGCACTACACACCTGTTGCAATAACTTAAATTTAAAAGGCTAATAATATTAAGTGTTTTTGCAGGCATATGAAACAACTGGAACACTCATATGATATTGATGGGAATCTAAAATGGTTCAATCACTTTGGAAAACAATTTACAGTTTCTTAGAAAGTTAAACATATCTACTATACAACATAAGAAAAATAAAAACATATTCTGTACATGAATATTCATAGCAGCTTTATTTGTAATAGCCCCAAATTGGAAACAAAGACAAATGTATAAATAAAGAAGATGTAAGACAAAGTGTAGTACTACTTAATTAAAATGAAATAAATTTCTGATACATGCAACAAAAAATGATATATCTAAAAACAATTAAGCACAATGAAAGAAGCTACACAAAAAATATATACTCTATGATCTCTTTGATATAAAATTTTAGAAAATGCAAAAAACCATATTGAACTAAATAGATCAGTAGTTGCCTGATGACCCAGATAGAAGAAGGGATGAACTGAAAAGAGACATAAAGAAACTTTTTGGACAATGGAAATGTTTGAAAAGATGATTGTGGTGAATTTCATGAATATTATGATACTTTAAATTAGGATGATGTATGTAAAATATCTCAATAAAAGATTAAAATTAGTAAGTTGTATGGGATAACCATTGACCAATGTGGTAAAAAAGGTTTTAAATAAATTACCCCAGTTCCAATTATCCAGGAGAAAATTCTGAGGCTCATTCTACAACTTTTAAGGTCTAGTTGGCCAGAGAATTGACCAGCTTGGTAACATACTCCAATACTGATTTTTCTTCTTTCTTTGTTACTTCTTTTTTTTTTTTCATTTCCTACTCCTATTCCCTGGGATTGTTTCTGGAAATAAACTACCTACATGTAAGCTCTTTTTTCAGAGTCTGCTTTATGCTGTGGTAAGACATATTTTTTCTTCAAAGTTTCTCCATACAATAAACGTAACTGATACTATAAATGGCTAATATATTTTTGCGTGATATCTCTAGGAAAGGTAGTACTATCTTTGGTCAATTTCTAAATATGTTCAATTGAATTATTCAACTGAAACTTGTCCAACTTTAAGCTGTTGCTCAACTTTATTTGATGTAAATGTAGTCTGATATTAAGAGACATGTTTCCAGCCTGTCTGAGTGAAAGGACTCACTTGAGCTCCTGTGTTAAATGAGAATTTGCAGACTTGCAAATTACTTTAGTGCAAATGAACCTGAGATGTGTTTTGTGCATTTCGTTTAGGGATATTAGTTTGCACTTTTATTTCCCCAAGGCCAAAACTAATGGGTACTGTGTGTCTTTTCACCCAAAAAGGAAAATGTTCCCTAGGAAAGCTTTGTTTTGTTTTGTTACTAAGGCATCATTTTAAAGTGATAATGGATATTTGTCCATTAGCTTGAGACTAAGTTTTAGATCTGGAGAATGAAGTCAAAGGTGTGCTGGAACCTGCTTGTACCAGTTTCTGAGATCTGAATATATACATCTCTTCCCAATTTGTGTTCAGTGACTCCCATAGAAAACTTGAAATTGGCAAAAGTTTAACCATTTATACTGAGGAAATTGTTAAATGCTGCAAGTACTGAGGAAATTGGCAAATCCTCTGCCCACCCTAGTCAGTTTATCAGACCATCACTGATGTAATCAACTAGATGGTAAATGGCACAATGCTGCAATCACCCTCAGTCTGTTTTTTCTAAGTGTTTGATCACTGATGCAAAGTAACCATCATTTAGAGATAAAAGGGAATGGGGACCTCTTTTAAAACTTTTGACTTTGCAGACAGAGAAGAAATTTCTAGAGGGGTTAGGTGATTTATGCAGCATCACACAATTGGTTTCAGGGCTTACATTAGCTTCAGCCTCTTGACTCTTAGCTACTTGGTGAGAAAACAATTTTCTAGTTATTCAGATTTGCAATGTACCCCTACAGTTGTGTGAACTCAACTTGATCTTAGGATCCCAACCAAGCCTTAGACATATATGTGTTCAACACTTACATTCATGCTGTTCATTATGGGAAATCCTAAACAAGTCTGTTGAGATTTTTGTTTGTTTGTTTCTTTCACTGACAAGGTTATGTTTTTTGGAGAGTTGAAGAGCTCTAAGTTAACTTTCTATAAGTACTTATGCATCAATACTGTAAAAATTGCAATGCTGCTTCATATGTGTCTCTTGAATTTAGTTGTTTTTAAACTCCTGTGATCTATTGGACCCAAAGAAAAAGTGCTAGTGAAATAGATCTGACCTTTGAACATCTTAAATGCTTAAGCAAACGATATGAAAGATATGATGAGATAAAATATCTATGACCAAAAAGACACATTTGAAAATATACATAAAAATAAAGGTGTACAATTAATAAAGAGAAATCTCATCTAAAATAGAGTCAGGAGGCTGGATGAGAGAACTCTCAGGCATGTGTCACTCAATGCACACTACTGACCTCAACCTGAAGAGGCGTACTTTACATCTCTGATAAAACTGTCAAACTTCAGAGGGAAGGTAGGGGAGGGTGGGGATGAGGGGAAGAGATCAGCCCAAGGACTTGTATGCACGCATATAAACCAATGGACACAGACAACAGGTTAATAAAGGCATGAGTGGGGGGTGAGGGTAGTCGGATGATAAGAACACATATGTAATACCTTAATTAATAAAGAAAAATTTTTAAATATATATAATAAATAAAGAAATAATTCTAGATAACTCAGTTGACTAGAGCATAATCCAGATATGCCAATGTTGCTGGTTCCATCCCTGGTCAGGGACACATACAAGAATCAACCAATGAATGCACAAATAAGTGTTTCTTTCTCTTTCTAAAAATATCAATAATAAAATTTAAAAAGAACACTTCATGTTTAATTTTTAGTATTTTTCTACGTGAAATAAGTGAGAGGAAGACAAATATCACATGATCTCACTCAGATATAAAATCTAATGAACAAAATAATTTGATAAACAAAATAGATCCAGAAACATAGAAAGATGGTATAAACTGTTAAATGTCAGAGGGAAGAAGGCGGTGGGTGGGTGGGTGGGAAAAGATCAACCAAGAACTTGTATGCATATTGTGGTGAAGACCTTCAGTGGAGGATGGGGGCAGGCTAGAAGGGGTAAATGGGGAAAAATTTTGTAATACTTTGTAATACTTTCAAAATTTAAAAAAAATTAAAAAGAATTACAAAAGGAATGATACTACTTTATTATCTCAGCAGAAGGAAAGAAGATTCCTCCTTTCCCAGTAATAGCTCAGCTGACGGGAGACTGACATAACTCAGCCAATGAAAAGTCACTATACTTGGAACATTCTCTTTGTTTACAACAGCCCTTCTGAAGTTCATAAAAGACCCTTTCCCTCCTTTTTTTCTCTGGACTTGTGTGTGTGTGTGTTGCCATTAAACCACATGTACCCAATTGTAGTTCTTCGTTATTCATGGATTTTGCTGGAAAAATATCTGGCTATTTGTTTAAAGTAAACAAAGGCAAAATATAAACAAAACTAGAGGTCTGATGCATGAAATTCATGCAAGAGGCTTGTTCCTCCTAGCCCCAGCTTTGTCCAGAAGGTTGTCTGTATGGTCGCTTTACTGTTTGGTCTAATTAGCACATTATCTCTTTATCATATAGGATTCTTTCAGAATATTGCACTAAAATATTTTGAGAAGACCCTGAGTACATTTATTAGTGATTTAAGAATTGATATTTATTGAATTTAATTGAGGCTCAGATGACATTCTTCAACTTAACGTAGAAACGTTGTTAGCACACTCCAGTGTTTCTAAGTGTTTTCCAGCCGATGGGGAATGCATGCATTGTGGAACAAAAGTGAGAATTCCCCTAAGAGGGAGGTGGAAAGAAAAGCATTAGTTAGGGGAAGCTTCCTGAAGGGAGTAGTTTGTTTCTCCCCATCTGTGGAGTATGGATGTTCTCTTACTGCTTCCTGAACCCGTTTGCAAAGTCTGTGCCTCCTACCTTTCATGGTAAAGTTTTGAAATGCAAATACTTCTAGGTATATTATGGGAAGAACATTCACATTGCTTACTGGTTTTTTAAAAGTTACATGATTTCCTAATCCACAAAATTTAAAGGAGAAATAAATTAACTCTTTCTTTAAGCCACCAATAAATAGATTCAGGTCACGTTTTTTTTTATAGTTGGCACTATTATAGATGTTCTCCATTTTATCCCCCTTTGCACACCTTCACCCAAGAAGCCTCCATCACTCCTCCCTTGGTCTTGATCATTCTGTTGTCTGTGTCCATGGGTCATGTATATATGTCCTTTGGCTACTCTCTTTACCTTCTTTTAACTCTTATTTGGCATCTACTAGGTGCAGCACTGTTTATGCATATAAATACATAATTGCATTTAATTTCACAGTTTGAGGAAATAATATTACCCCACTCTGATGTGTCTGGTCTGCCTTCCTGATCTGACACAGTGTGTTCTTAACCTTTTAACCCTCAGAGTTATCATCGGTGGATTCTAGAGTTAATTGGTTGAATCGATGTGTAGGGTGGTAAATAATTATTTCACAAATCCTTTACTATTCATTTTGCTTTCTTGGGTTTATTATTATTTATCCAAAGTGTCATCTTCTATGAGACTTGTCCTTGGGCAAAAATTATATTCTACTATAAAAGGGAAGCATCTGTCTGTATATAAAGACAAAATATTCTGTAAACTTTTTGTAACTGGACTATGAAATGAACATCTGGAATTCTATACTGAAGTGGCCAGTTTTCCCTTTGAGTGTTCAGAGCCTGGAGTTTCCTTTGTTTACCAATGAAATATGTTGCTGTAGTTTTCCAACATTCATTTGAAGGTTTTGCCTGGATACAAAAATCAGTAAAAACATATTGTAGTTTGACTTGAAGTTTTCATCAATTGAACTGATGAGAAAGAAGGTGGTTACAATGAATCAAGACAAAACTTGGATTGCAGCAGGCATAACTCATGATGATATACAAGTGAGCAATATATGAAAGCAGTAAAGAATTGAAAGGATGAAATAATTTCATATTTCAACACAAAAGATTGCCTAGAAATTTTCCTTTTCAAAAGGGGAAATATGACCTTCTGTCTGGGCTCATAAATCTATTAAACATTTTAAGCATGCTTGCTCTTTCCTACATTATTGAAAATGAAATGTATCCCACAGCCTTGGGAGAGAAAAGTGAATTGAAGCCTGACAAATACTCTAATTCCTTCCCAACCATTTAAGACTGAACCTGAGATCCTGAAGTTCTATCTCATTACTAAAGCAGCTTTCAAACCCAACTGAAAATAATTGGATTGTCTTTTTTTCTTCATTATAAGCAAAACAGAATGTGTACTGAGTGAGATACATATTAGCACAAAGGGGGGTGGTTTTCATGCTGTGGATGTGCCTAAGACACTATGAGGTAGAAAGTAGGAATATAAGTACCCTTGGTGAATTAAGTTACATCTTTGAATGTCAGGCTACTGGATTCTTTGTGGTACTTAAGTTCCTTTATAATGAGTTAGATCATTAAGGAAATACGCTCTTTTCATGACCTTTATAATTTAAATAACCTTTAGAGATTTCATATTACTATTTATATAAAGAAACTCTCATGTTCTATGCCATAGGATAGTGTTTCAAGGCAAGGATTTTGGAGTCAGTAGACCAGAGTTCATATGCTATGTCTCTACCACTGCTAGTGATGACACCTTGGGCAGATTTGGTAACTTGTAATCTGTACATGCCCCAGTTTTTTCATGGATAAGATTTGAATTGTAACAGTAATCATCTTTTTAAAGTTATGTATAAAAACTGCTTGAATTAATGGTTACAAAGTTCCCAGCACAGAACCTTGCATGTAGGAAACACTCTGCATGTTAGCTCTTGCCACTACCATCCTGTTGGTTGTAGGAAGTGGGCAGTACTAAGTCAAGTCCTGGCATCCTGGTTCTGCCAGATGAAGTGAAGTTGTTAAGGCAATTAACTCTGTGGGTTTTGAGTTCTCATTTGGCATAATGAAAGGATTGACTGGCCATTGCTTAGATGAACAATAATTAGGAAGTGTTTAATAAATAGTAGTATGATAATAACTAACATTTATTGGTCAGTTTGTTTATGGCTTATTGTTTAAAGTGCCTCACATGTATCAATGCAATAAATCTTTATAACAACCCTATGCTATTAAGATTATAGTTTAATGCCCTTTTTATAGGTGAAGAAATTAAGATAGAGAGAGGTTAAGCAATTTGACACACAGTAAGTGGCAAAGCTGGGATTAAGTGGGTTAAAAATATATATAACTTTATCCCATTTTTTTAAAGAAAGTGTATTTTATACTATATATGTATAAAGTGTATTTTATACTATATATATGTATGTATATATTGCATTTATACATGCATACATCTATTTTACATATAAACTATAAGACATATTTTTACATATTTGTGTATATATACACACAGAGACACACAGTCCAAAAGAAAAATCAGAGAGCTATATTTAATATGAATATTTGGAGCAAGAAACAAATTGTTGGTGAACAGGGAAATTTCAAACTTGAATTGGTATGAGACTCAGAGGCATGCTGTTATAGGGTGTTTATTAAGAGGAAGTTGATTAACCCTTACACTAATTGATTATTACAATGGGGGTTTCCAGAGAGTAGAGGATTGATTAAAAGATTCCATTTATAATCATCAGAGACATTCACAAGTAATAATCTAAGTAAAATTTCACTTACATTCACAGAATAAACTATATTAAGCTTTGCTTACCTAGCTTAACCAGTTTTGTCTACTTATTGGATCTTTAAGCCTGGTCTCCATTTTACTCTATTTTAATAATTCTCTCAGCCAGATGAGGGTGTGGCCAAATAGTCTAGTGTCATTCCTAGGGATCACTGTGATGTAGTTGCTGGGACTGATCTTGTAATATCTGTTATCAAGGAATAGTCTCCAAAATGTTAAAAGGAAATATATCCAATAGGTGGAATTCAGGACAACCTTATATTTCTTCATTTTACTTGATGAAATTCCTAATCAGTCTACATATAAATATATTATCTTATCTAATAAAGAGGGAATATGTTAATTAACCATCATGCCCTCACAAAGATGGTGGCACACATAGCCAATAAGGAGGAAACATGCTAATTTTCCACCACACCCTCAAAGATGGCAGTGCCCACAGCCACAAGATGGCAGCGCCCAGTCCCCTCAGCCCTGCCAGGGTAGCAGGTGTGAGGAGCAGCCAGACCCAAGAGGGTCCAGCAGCTCCATGTGCCTGCCTCAAGAGTCCCCAAGTCTCCTCAGCCCCCCAGCCACACAGGGCCAGCCCAAAACACAGGCAAGCCTCAGATGGTGGCTGCCCAGCTGCCCAGGGCCACTTGAGGCTCAGGTACCAGAACCAGCTGTAGCTTGTGCTGCAGGCAGTGGCAGCAGCAGAGGTGTGATGGGGGTGTTGCCTTCCCCTGATCACCAGGTTGCCTCCCATCCCTGAAGGCTCCTAGACTGTGAGAAGGGGCAGGCTGGGCTGAGGGACTACACCTCCAATGCCTGAATTTTCATGCACTGGGCCTCTGGTTTAATAATAATAAAAATAAATTTAATGCAAAATAAAAATTTGGATTGGACAAGATGAACTCTCAGATCTGGCCTGAAAATAATATTCTGTGATCCAATATACCAAATAAATACAGTGGGTAGTTCTGCTGTAAGATGGCAGACAAATTGTCTCTGAGAGATTCCAGGGATATACCTATGGAAGGAGTGTCACACTGCCCCTGATGCTGACATCCGAAGAACTGCTGATATGGAAAGACTGTTGCTCTGTTGTGATTTCAGTGAGGTCTGAGGCTCACTCTCCTCTTCTCTGTACTAGATTCCAGAGCAACAGTGGAGTGGCAGAAAGGGCTAGGGAAGCAGCTTCCTGGTAGGTTTGGGAGCATCATGATTCAGTGACACATGGTTCCTTTGCATATGGATTGCAAAGTATGCTTATGGTAGGTAATTCCAATGTGTCCACTAAAATGATTGCTTATTAAAGTATTCAAGAAGATTCAGAGAAAAGGGAAACTGATTAAATGCTAGAGTCTGGTACTACTGCAGTTTTGATCTTTGAGACATTATCACTCTGGAACACTCAAGAGGTTGGTCAAGACAGTGCCTAGGGCTCAGCAAGCAGGAATACCAAATGTTTTTTAAAAATAATTTTATGTATGATATTAAAAAATAAAAGTCGCATGGGAAAATCAGGACTTCTTGCAATTCCTAATACTTATTTTATGGTCTGGTATTGGTCATGGTGTGCATGTGGGGGAAGTGTTCTCTTTACAGTATTTAGGGAGTCTAACAGTCTTAAACTAGCACTCAGCATCACCACACCCTATGACTAAAGTGCTACTTTGGAGACAGAGAATACAGAATAATGACTGAATTAGCAGAATAATGGGTTACATATATTTCAAATCTGATGGCTGTGATGTTTACTTAAGTATAAATTACTGATTATTGATCACTGCATATAGTTCATCAAAAAAGATAAATACCCTTTCTTTATGGGCCTTACTATTCTCACTTCTGGAATAAAAAAGATAAATGTGATAGTATCTGAAAGTATGGTTTTTATATACAAGGGTGGGCAATAGTTAGGTTTACAGCTGTGAGTACATGAAACCTAGAGTTTATTCTTATATTATTTATTATTATTTATTATTGTATTATTTTGTATTACAACTATAAACCTAATTTTGCCTATCCCTGTATACCTAAATAAACCTTAAATTTATCTCCTTCAGAACTGAGTAAAGAAGGAAGACATTTCTTAACTGAATTAAAGTCATTTGACTATTTATTACTATTTTAAGACCTCTCTTCTTTACCAGCAAAGGACAGAGATAAAAGAGGTTTTCTTAGGTTGTTTTAGAGAAAAAGGGTAACTCCCTAATTTATACCTTAAATGCAGAGTATATTTCTTTATTAAATAAATGCATTATTTCTAAATTGGTGTATGCAAAAACTAAATTTTTCCCATCTGAAAGATGACTAGTCTGTGTATACTATGTAAAAAACTACCCAAATTGTTTAAAAAAATAAATACATGTTATCTATTTCTTTCTAGAAGAATAAAAGATTAAGAATCAAGAGACAATTTGAAGCAGAATTCTAAGGAAGAACAGTATTCTTAGGTTAAAAGAAAAGGAAGTGGATTCAGTTTTGTCATCGCCTTCCTCTTCTCTAAAATGAAGGAAGTCATAAAACAAGAAGCAAGTCCTAGACCTGAATAGCCACCTTAAAAGATGAAAGGAGTGTCTGGCCAGTGTTGCTCAGTGGTTGAGCATCCACCTATGAACCAGGAGGTCACAGTTTGATTCCTAGTTGGAGCACATGCGTGGGTTGTGGGCCTGATCCCCTGTGTAGGGCTTGCAGGAGGCAGCTGATTATGATTCTCTCTCATCATTGATATTTCTGTCTCTTTCTCCCTCTTCTTCCTCTCTGAAATCAATTAAAGTATATTTTTTAAAAAAAGATAAAAGGAAGAGAACCAAGATGGCGGCATAATATATATACCTGTACGTGCTGCCTCTCACAACCACACCAAAACTACAACTAAGAGACAAAATGACTATCCCCCAGAACCATGGGAAAGCTGGTGGAATAAGTTCTACAACTAGAAGAAAATAAAAAAGTGCATTGAGACCTGATAGGACATTCAGAGGCTCAGAAAGGCAGAGGTACAGAGACATGTGAGAATCGGGCTGGTGGGCATTGTTTTTTCAATTGGGAGGGAGTTACAAGTTCCCGACTGCTCTGAACTCCAGTTTCCAGTGAGATTCTGGGGGCCCAGACTCATACAGGGATAAATTGGACTGTTGGCCATCGGGTCAGAAAGAGAAGATGGCTTTCTCATAAAGGAGCACAGGAATCATTGTTTACTGTGCTGGGGTGCAGACACGGGATAGGGATCAGAATGTGGAAACGTGGAGACACAGAGAGGGCTGACAGGCAGCCATCACTGTTTGCCACACTCTAGAGCAGTGGTTCTCAACCTGTGGGTCGCGACCCCTTTGGGGGTCGAATGACCCTTTCACAGGGGTCGCCTAAGACCATCAGAAAACACCTATTTCTTTTGGTCTTAGGAACCAACAGACCACTCCTTGGTATAGCAATGTGTAGCAATGTAATTTACTGTTGTCATATGAAGACTGTTACCCATGCTATACCATGATTCAAGACAAAAATTTCATTTATTTATAATTAGAAATAAATATTTCACAATATATTACATATTGTTTTTGTAATTAATCACTATGCTTTAATTATGTTCAATTTGTAACAATGAAAATACATCCTGCATATCAGATATTTACATTACAGTTTGTGACAGTAGCAAGATTACAGTTATGAAGTAGCAATGAAAATAATTTAATGGTTGGGGGTCACCACAATGTGAGAAACTATATTAAAGGGTCGCGGCATTAGAAAGGTTGAGAACCACTGCTCTAGAGCTTCCTTGAGAACCTGCCCCACCAAATTTGCAAACCCACTTAGCTGTGTGCAGTGGCTTTTGCATATGAATAGCTTGCCCTCTCATAGCTTAACCTAACAAATTGCAACTGGGTCAGACAACTCCAAAACTTCCAAACAAAGAGGAGAAATCTGCAGATCTCCCTGTAGCTCCTGCTAGGTGGCCTCAGACAGTAGCTGACTTGCACCTCCTTGGAGATCCAGGAACCAATGTACCTAGAGGTCAGTGTGAGAGATACCAGACTTCAATTCCTCACATACATAAGTGACACACTCAAGAGGCAGACTCAGTGAACACCAAAGCCCCAATGAAGCAAGTCCTGCCCCATAGGGATATCTCCAGCACAGAAATTCTTCCATTACACACACAGGGGGCCCTCACAGCTAATTGGCCTGGACATCAATTCCTCTCAGTGTACCAATAGCAATCAATGCTTCACTACAAGACTGTGTACCCAGCCCACAAAAGGGTGCACCAAGAGTGTTCACCTCAGGTGACTGGGGAGGCAGAGCTACTGGGCCATAAAGGGCAAATAGCTCACAAAGCCACACAATCAACACAGGGAAGTGGCCAAAATGTAGAGACCAAGAAACATGTTATGAATGAAAGAAATGGAGGAAAGCAAACCACTGGAAATAGAGTTCAAAACCACATTTATAAGGTTACTCAAGAATCTTCTACAAACCACCGAGAAACTTAGTGAGACCTTCAAGGATCTTAATGAGAATGCCAAATATATGGAAAAGAACCAGTCAGAAATTAAGCATGCACTGTCTGAAATAAAGAATAATATACAGAAATCCAACAGCAGACTAGAGAATCCTAAGAATCAAACCAAAGATTTGAAATATGAGGAAGCATAAAACACCCAACCAGAAAAACAAAACGAAAAAAAGAGTCCAAAAATGTGAGGATTGTGTAAGGGACAACTTCAAACATACCAACATCAGAATTGTGGGGGTGCCAGAAGAAGAGAGAGCAAGATACTGAAAACTTATTTGAATAAATAATGACTGAAAACTTCCCCCACCTGGTGAAAGAAATGGACTTACAAGTCCAGGAAGCACAGAGAACCCCAAACAAAAGGAATCCAAAGAGGACCACAACAAGACACATCATAATTAAAATATCAAGAGCAAAAGACAAAGAGAGAATATTAAAAGCAGCAAGAAAAAAACAGTTAATTACCTACAAGGGAGTACCCAGACGACTGTCAGCTGATTTCTCAACAGAAACTATGCAGGGAGTAGCAGGAAATATTCAAAGTGATGAGTAGCAATAACCTACAGTCAAGATTACTCTACCTAGCAAAGCTAGCATTCAGAATTGAAGGTCAAATGAAGAACTTCACAGACAAGAGAAAGCTAAAGAAGTTCATCACCACCAAACCAGGATTATATGAAATGCTGAAGCGTATTCTTAAAGAAGAGGAAGAGGAGGAAAAGGTAAAGATAAAAATTATGAACAACAAAGTGTTAACAAACACATACCTATCAACAAGTGAATCTAAAAATCAAGTAAATAAGAATCTGATGAACAGAATAAACTGGTGAATATAATAGAATCAGGGACATAGAAAGGGAATGGACTGACAATTCTCGGGGAAAGGGGGTGTGAGGAGTGCAGGAAGAGATTGGACGAAAGTCTTACACCTATGAATGAGGACAGTGGTGGGGGGTAATTTAATAGGGTGCTTTGTGTGGTTTCCGGCGGAGGCAATCCATGGGGGGGCAGGAGAAACATCTGTAATAAAATGAACAATAAAAATTTATTAAAAAAAGAAAAAGAGGACAACAGGAGTAATACAGTAAAAAAAAAGCTATAATTTAAAGACTGGAACTTGTCACTATTGCAAGTATATATATTTAGATTGTTTTACAAAAATTAATAAACAAGAGCCAAACTCTTTCAAAAAAAAAAAA